>NQII01000599.1:598730-659928 GCA_002778355.1 Clitarchus hookeri
TCGGGCTGCCCAGCGTGGTCCTTCGGTTCTGGTATGGCCGTTTCATTGTCTCGTTCTGCACGTGCTTACTTGGCGGGTGGTCTTTGGATCAGCGCCCGCAGTGGTCCTTCCCTTGTCCCCGGATATGGCTGCCCTTCTGTTCGTACATCCGCTAAAAGCTTTCTTGGTTTATTGCGGCGAAGCCCGGGGTCGTGGGACCTTGGCGTATCTTGGTGCAGCTGCCCAGTGCAGCTGTGTCCACGGCCTGGTGCCTTCCGTTGCCTCCGGATGCCGTCTGCACGTGCAGAAAACTTGGGTGGCCCATCTTTGCAGCTTTGAGGCGCGGGATCCTTTTTGGACACGTCCGCCACCGTTAATATTTATTGGTGTTGACCGCCTGCAAGCTTCGCTAGCGCGTGTGTTCTGACGGCCAAAATACATGGACGCGGGGAGCGTCAGTACTATCGTCTGGTGATCTCGTTCTTCAACTAAAATACTAGAATTTTCAATATTATTTAGTTATATTGTCGAGTATAACTAACATAAGTACATATTTTCCTTATTTTGTTCAGGTGGTTTGAAGGTGATTTCTTATACAAAATGAGAAAGAAAAGTTCATACGACTCGTGACATGTAACCGTTATTTAGCGAGGTAAGAGTTCTTGGTTGGTAAACACCCGTATCATATAAAAATTTATAAACATTTTTCTTGGGCTCCGTTCTTCCGGGACAGTTACACTAATGCCACAAATTTTGCTATTTTAAATGTGTTAATTGATACCCATCTCGAACACATTACTCTCATTCCAGTATTTCAATTTCGTGTTACTTACTTACTTTCTTAACAGGTTTCCAGTAAAAAAAACGCTCTTCAAGAATGTATTGTTTTTTTTTCAAGTAGTTTATATTCTGATAAAAAAATCATTTCAATATATCGATTACAGGATGCGTATCTCTCTTAATGATTTTCGGCCAAAGTCGTAGTATGTTTTGAATTTCATTTTTTCGCTTGTAAAATATCTCCGACAAACTTAACGTTTCTTTAAGATGTGCAAATGAATAAAAATAATGTATAGCTTTTAATCTATTGCAACTTTTATATTTTAGCAGACATGTTATTTAAAAGTATTTGAACTTGCCTTTGCTGGGTTACCACATTATCCAGCTCTGAAAGTGAAGGTTCTATAAAAATCTGACTAGATAAGTCAAATAGAGTGTTCGACAGCATAAAAGATTTTCAAAAATATTAACTGTTAAAATTTCGACGGGAACACTTGATAATATTATTGCATCAAAATACCCATTTCAAAGTTTGTTGTCAAATTAATTTTAAATGCGTATATTTCACAACGTGACAAGGGTTTCAGGTAAATTGTGTTATTCCAAACATAAAATTAAGCTTATTNTTAAATGCGTATATTTCACAACGTGACAAGGGTTTCAGGTAAATTGTGTTATTCCAAACATAAAATTAAGCTTATTGTGTAACCTGTATTTCTGAAATATTAAACTGTGTATTTTTTTTGTAGCAGATAATCAAGAAATTAAATTACTATATATATTCATGTATATTATTATTTTACACAACTTTCAGTTTTCTACGATTGCAAATATACACATGTTTACATGGCATTGTCATATCATCTTAATTGTAAATTCCATCTTGGTGTTAGTGTTACCAACTTCAATCTATTGCNTTAAATGCGTATATTTCACAACGTGACAAGGGTTTCAGGTAAATTGTGTTATTCCAAACATAAAATTAAGCTTATGGTGTAACCTGTATTTCTGAAATATTAAACTGTGTATTTTTTTTGTAGCAGATAATCAAGAAATTAAATTACTATATATATTCATGTATATTATTATTTTACACAACTTTCAGTTTTCTACGATTGCAAATATACACACGTTTACATGGCATTGTCATATCATCTTAATTGTAAATTCCATCTTGGTGTTAGTGTTACCAACTTCAATCTATTGCTAGTTACCGATTATTTACTGTAGTGCAATCTTATAACACTTTTAAAACATGAGATGTCTTCACGAACTAGTTATTGCCTTGTAATTATCTTATTCCTGTTTTTTATAATTTGAAAAAAATTCAGTACGTTAAAATATATATTTATTGTGACTATTACTGAAAGTATTTGTCAAATGTTTGCATACAATAGCAAACCAATTTTTATTAGTTCGGTTTTTTAACTATTTATAACTATTTTGATAACTACTATCATATTTTTTTAGTTTACAAAGTTTGCATATTATAGTAACATAACGTTTAATGTTAATTTGGAATTTAAAAATTGTTTTGTGTGAGAGTTCAGTTCGTTTATAATTCAGCACTTCCATTTAGAAAACCAACTGAGCCGTCGAAGCGTATATGTTTGTATTTGCTTTGTAGCGTGAGGCCACTGGTGTGATACAAAGTCCATTATTTCAATACCAACCATAAATTCCAAATGTACTTAATCAACTAGAAAGCCTATTATTTACTAACGGCTTTCGAAAACGTACGAATACTGTCGATAAAAATGTTATTACCTGATAGTAAACACAAAACAAATTATTACTTAATTTGTGATAATTGTTTAGAATTCTATGAAGCAGGTGTCCATTAAACGTGATTCGTGCCGCGGCCGTACATATTCATGGCGCTGAATATCTGATATTGTTGCAATGTATTTGCATGCAAATTGAGGCAGTGATACGAGAAATGATTACGCCGTGCTAACAGAACAGCCGCTAGTCTCGTGGGGAATATATAGCACACAAGAATCTATTACGAGCCGAGTTTCAAGCAGGAAAATTAATTATATCCCTGCTAAAAAATTGTCCTTTGGGCTAATTGCACTTCATTTTCTCCCGCGCCATCTCTCCCAGGTATTCTGGTTACACGCGCATTCCTTAATTGAACTCAGTGTGGACTTTATTTAATTAAATATAGCAGTATTATAAAATTAATTATTTCTTTCTTCTGTGATGGTTATTTTTGTTACAGTCCCACTCTGTGATTAAATCCAACAACTACCTTATGTGATAACTGCTATTAAGGCATTTTTAGTATCAGATGACGGAGAACAGCCTTCCACAAATGGAAAATTTCTGTTTTATTTTTCACCCACTTAATACAAAAATTCCAGCAGTGCTGTTATTTAATACTTTCGTATTTTCTTTAAAAATATCAGATAGGTAAGACGCTCAAGGAATTTACGGTTTATTATTTGTAGGTAAAGGGTTTTATAAAAAAGCATATTTCGAGAGAACTTTTTTTTTTTTTCGTTTTTGAAATATAACACCAAAGGAAGTGTCTTGTTCCTGCCGTGGATATTTAAGACCACACAAATATATATTCATAATTGTATGTAAGTGAATGCCTTGGTAGCTGAGCGTCTAGAATTGCACTCTTATACTTGAAAATACTTACAGAGAACTAAACCGCTTTCCTTAATTATACTATCTCTTTCAAGAATCAGTTTTTTATTCAATTTGTACAATGAAATGTAAAAAATATTTTGCAGTAGTCACTTCTAAAATGTAATTGTTTTTTTTTAATCCTACAGAAAAGAATGATAAATTTCGATAACAATGTATGTAAATGTTATGTTCACATTAACTAAAGAAACGTACTGTTTAACTGTTAGTGTATGTGTGACATTATTTGAGGTTCTAAAATGATTTCAAAGAAGTTGAATGGCTCGAGCACGCCATTCCAGCTGTTCAAATCCAAACATAACGTAACATAACATAACTGTTTAAACGCTAGCATTGACGTAATTACAGCAAAACTTGATTTTCTGGTTATTGTCCGAGCACTCATTGCATAAATTTACCTGTTGTTTACTGGCTTCATATGATTTTATAATGCTTCTATAGTCTTTTCGCGGTTTCTTCAGACTTCATGAATTAAACCTTTGAAAAATCACCCCAACGTAAGACGTGTTTGGTTGTTTTCTAAATATTCCACGTGTCACAAGCGTTTTATACTAGTGTCAACATAAACTTACCTTATTTTTGGTTAAATTGGACTTTTATTTACATTTTGTCTGGAAATTAGAGTATTTCATGTATGATTAAAATGAATAAAAACAGTGAAAAAATAGGTGTGTTGGTAATGACTAGTAAGAAATAGTTCTTATGCAAAACATTAATACACTGAGTGTGCAATACTGCATTGCGTTGTCCGTTTGGTGTAATTCTCTAGGCTCGGTTAAACTTTGTTAGCATGACGCGGAGGAATTTCATAAAAGTAGAATTTGAGCAGGGTTTCAGAAAAGTTGTAAGTAACTGTGAATGGACTATATGTGATTTGCTTGTCAAGCCTACGCTGCGTACACTAGCGGCGCCTGGTGGGTTGTAAGCTCCTCAGCGGATGCAGAGGCAAACATATTTCGTCCAGCTTCACCACGATTGATCTCGCATCATCAGTCATCACCATCGGTACCGGTTTCAGTGTCCTCAGTTGGTGCTTAAATCACTATCTACACCTGCAGTTGTGATATCGTATCATCGGGTTTATCGACTGAGATCCTTTCATTTCCGCCATTCCCATCAACGTGTCGCGTGACAGTTTGGANAACGCATCAGTGCAGATACTGTGATAATCTTTCCGCTTAAAACATAAAGCAAAAAATTCTCGTTTCGTTAATCTCCTCTATCGCATTTTGTACGCGCGAAAGGTTTTGAGCGCTGCTCAGACGAAGTAACCACTTCAATAAACACGGAGATACCTGCAAATGTGCATTACCTCCTTCACTGAAACTATTCATGCAGCGGCGGTAATGCAACATAAGTTTTACTTGCAGCTTCAGTGCCAAATGCAATGAGCCGTGCAGGTATTCGATTTAACGTCCGATCCCTTAATCGCATCAGTGCAAGAAAACGTGACAAGCTCGTTCCATGAAGGGACAATTTGAATGTTCATCTGAATGTCTGCAAGGGCCACAATTCGTTATTCGTCAAGCACAATCATCTGCAGACCGTTGCGTATATTGGTATATTAAGACACATGGATATACATATATACACACACAAAGAAGCAGTAGAAAATCATGCATTTGCGACAGCTAGTTCTTCAAGTCGTTGATGTCGGTTTTGTCGAGATTTTAAGGGAGCATATTTATATAACGTGAAGACAAGCGGTATGACTATTTTGTAGCAGTAGTTGTTTAGTTTTTCTAAGANAGTCGTTGATGTCGGTTTTGTCGAGATTTTAAGGGAGCATATTTATATAACGTGAAGACAAGCGGTATGACTATTTGTAGCAGTAGTTGTTTAGTTTTTCTAAAATGGAACTCCGTACATCACTGCATTATCGAGCAGGATAACACTAATTTGTCGGTCAACGTATACTCGTTCAACGCGAAAGAAAATATGTTGTAGATAAAATTAACTAAATTAATTAGTTTATTTAAAGTGTTTTGCAGTGTATTTATTAAAATTATTATTAAAACTTTATTCCTGAAACAAAAGTAAAAACGATGGCTGAAATTCAAAATAGTAAATCGAATAGAAATCTGAAGCCATGACTCAAACTTACAGCGGCCGTAATTCAGAATTGTGGTTACGTTCAAACACTGAATATTACCGGAGCGAGGGATAGAGTACTTCTTATGAAAAAGATGTTGTCAGGCAAGTTAACACTGGTGTTCACTAGAAAGTTACATGGTTATGGAGAATAGACATATTAAAAAGGTTGACTAAAATGTGTACCAGAAGAACCTAAAAGATTACTGAGACTTCCACGAACTTCGCGGTGGCCGGAAGGTTTTCTCGGAGTACTCCAATTTCCCTTTTCCAACTCATAGCCACATAATTCCGTTAGAGCTACATTGAAGGACTTAATTCTGTGTCAGAAGAATGAAGGTGCCTACAGCCATACTGGTACCCGCTCATAAGAGACACCATTTTGGTGAGTGTTACACCCCTATGGTGCGCCCTCCATTCGCATTTTTATTATTACCGAAAAACTGAATTCACTTTTTACTAAAACAGAAATACTGTAAACTTACAAGTAGAGAGATATTTAATATATAACCAGTGATTTTATGAAGCGGTGAAGTTTAGTTCTGTGCCTTAACTATTATTATATGGGTCAGTTCTTACACAGCACATTATATTTTGTTGTCTATTTTACATGTTTCAAGTTAAATACTTAATTACAAAATATATTGCAGGTCATATGTATAAACATAGGACGGCATAAAATAAAAAATCATCATTGTCATTTTTATCCATACCATACTAATTAGGTATTTTTAAAATCAACCATTCCAGTTTAGGGCTAGAAGTGAAATTCATACTTGCGCCATCCGTTTATCTTCGCGAATATTACTGCTAAGGTTTCAGAAGCAATCAACTTATTGGGGAAAAAATATTTTCTGATCACCAACACATTACCGAAATTATTGATGAACACTGACGAAACGTTCGCGATCGCAGGACCAGTCAACATTATCGGAAGTCAGCCGTGCGTATAAAAAAATTTGCTATATTGGTCGATTGTGTACGTAAATAGGTATAACGACGAGCGTTTCGACAACGACTAGAAGCAAAATACATAGCAGGTGAAATTAATATCGGTTCCATGAAATAGCGTTAACATTTATGCTTTAGCGTGTTTATTTGCGATTCGCAACTCTCTGGTGGCGTCGGTACACTCAGGTGAAAAGCTCTATATGTAACTTGAAATTTTCCGAAATGTAAGTAGCGTTAGGTTATTATGTATGTATTTTCCGCTACCCCATGCCCAAACACTAAGATATTTTCTCAGTAACTGGAGAAATAAGGCCCATTGTTTTTAATGATTTTTATTAAGACTCTTTTTAGTAAAAGAACCAACATGTTCAAGAAAATTGCTGAGATTTACTGGGAGTTTTCACTTGTCAGCTGCGAGGCCGACTGTTCTTCTAAACACTGTAGTGATCCTCATAATTGGACAGTTTTATATAGAAATAGCTGCACGGCAAGAGCATGGAACAAGGAATTAAAAGGGTATGAATCCGAAATTATGACGCGGAAACGAAGTATTTCTGCAAAAGGGGTGAAGCCTAGCCTTAATAGTGTGGTGTTTGATACCATAAATATAGACAAGCGCATGTAATAAGCCATAATAATCGTGACATAACAACGTTTATTTCACGCGCCACACAAGAGGGGTGGATGAGTGAGTGAAAATGAAGAGATTTGGGCAGTTCTTAACATCGGGGTCTTCAGTGCCGAAAGAGGGTTGGGAATTCCTGCCTGCCGTGTAAGGTATCTGCCACCCGCTGCACATATCGTGTGCTTGTACCCATGAACGTCGGGGCTCACCCGGAGAGCTCCATAGCTCCATTACTAAAGACGATAACCGTCAACTAGCCGGGGGGAGGGGGAAGGCCGTCTCACAGTTAAGATCTGCGAGAGCTCTCACGTCTTTGGCCTCCATCTCGAAAACACACATTTCACACCCTGGCCCGGTCGCGAACTGCAGCGAAAGGGCAATTAGAACCGACGCCGCGAGAAGTCGTATGAAGCAAAGCAACGCTCTAGGGGAGGGAAAGTCTCTGGGACCAGACGTCTAGAACCGTGACACCGTCGGTATTAACGAGCCGCGGGAATTGCTCTCGTTCCCGGTAATATAAATGATGGCGCCGGCGGAAGAAAGGGGAGGGGAATAGTGGGATGATTCCCTTCTCCCATCGTTGGCAGAGTCCTCTAAGCCCTGTCACGGCCAGTAATGGCCTGGTCATGAACCAATGCCCCACGGACTCGGTCCTAACCCCACCCCACTCCCACGCATCCCCTCTCCAGGGCAAGGCTTTCGGCAGCTTCTAAGGGCTGCGGGGAATGATGGAGGAGGGGGGTGGTTGGAGTGGTTCAGCGGAGTAATTGTCACTACTCCCGGGAGAAATCAATTAGCGAGGCTAGAGAGCGTGCGAAATGGCTCGTTGGTAGGAGAGGGGTGGAGGGGTGGTGAACTTTGACCTGGGGAGGGGACGGGAAGAAACCGAATAGTCGTTCGTGTCTCTCTGCCTCCTGCTCACACGTACACGCCACGGCCTAAGATTCCTCGCCGCAATAAACCCGGAGCATCGAAGCGGTGCGACCTTTGTTCCTTGGTCCCATCATTCATTCCCGGATCCCTTCTCCTCTACATCTCAGTTTCCAGCACACAAGCTCTCCTTAAAAATAATATATGCGATAACGGAACGTTGGTTGAATTTAAAAAGTTGGTTTGATGTCAGAGCACCGTGAACCATTGCCGGCAGTAGCATCAGGACAAACAGAATAAGCTAACTAACCTAAAGTAATATAATTAAATGCTCTTCACGGTAAACTGAGCACTTTTGAAAGCCCTGCTTGAGATCTACTTCCATGCACAATGTGTGTTCTTCCAACATGTAAGATTAACATTGTCGTGGGCCTCATCACTTTATTCAAGCGTCAATCAAGTGAACCGGTGAAATTATTAGAAAAGTAAATAATTTATCAATTTTTTATTACTACAATTAACAGGCAATAAAACAGAAAACGAAAGAAATAATTTAAGTATTCACAAACGTTTACCTAACGCTTTTAATTCCACGTTAAGACATGGAATTACTTTCCCCCCGTCACGTCGTTACCAACTTTAATGGGCACGTCCATGCCGGTGGGACATTTGGCAAAGTTTCATTTCAAAGTGTTCTAACAACCATAAGGCGCATATAAAAATAAATATCAGCGTAATCAGACTGTTGCTTAGTGGAAACGTAGAGGAAATATTTTTTTGCCAACAGCACTATAAAAAAATGTGGATATGATTTGAGTTTAAAACACTTAAACACATAATGGCTTTGAAATGTGTGGATGCCTTCTCTGACCTTCTTTTAATGCAACTATAATACAGTATTTCGTGATATTTTATAGAACGCTTTTGTGTTCAGCCAAGTTATTCAATCATGTCACTTCTATGCAAAAAAAATTTGTAAATATAACGAACATTTTACAAGTGAACCAAACTCAGCAACCACTTTAACAAAAATGGAACACAAGAGGCACTTCTTAGCCTACTTTCCAAAGGAAAGAAAGGCTTATGAGATCACTTTCCTCTCTGTGTGTCTGTTAATGTGTGTATCTGTGGGTGTGTATGTGCGTGTGTGTGTCCCCCTTTCAGTTTTTGAACGCTTCAACCGAATTTCACCAAACTTGGAACACATATAATACTTAGGAAGGACGCCTGACTAATATAGTTTTCGGCCATGTGGGGCACTTATTTTCAAAATGGCAACCATACTAAAATTGTGAGTGATATGTCATTTCTAGGAAGTCATTCAACCTATTTAAACCAAATTTTGTATGATGCCAGGCCATTCTGTAATCATTAAATTTTGAGATGGATATTGTTGTTGGTCCGCCGTTGTGTATGGTAGCATCAATTGAACAAATCAAGATTTTACATTATATATAAAAAAAACTATTAAACTAAATCTCACCCAATTTGGCAATTATGTTTTACTATGGTAGGCCATGTAAACATATGTAATTGAACTTGATTAGTTACTTATTTTCAGAATGGTGGTCATACAAATATTTAAAGTTTATTTAGTATATCTGCCATACCATTTAACCAATTTTGACCACATTTTGTATATTCATTTTACCTTAGAATGCTATATCGTCTATGCTATATCATACTATGGTATGCCATAATGATATGTGTATTTTTTTAAGTAGGATACACTTATTTACAGAATGGCGGCTATAAAATCATTTTAGTTTTGTGGGTGATATCTACGAAACTATGTTATCTATTTTAATTTAGCATTGTATACTATAAGTATAAAATCATTGAAATTGCTACTACATTAATATTTTGTCTTTCATTTAGGAAAATCGCCACATGAAAATTATGGATCTTTTATGCCACGTCTCGAAGACCAACCAACATATTCCCACCATGTTACACTGGAACATTATAAATAAATTTGTTCCAAATTGCAGACACCGTAAATGCTACAGAATGCCATCAAAAATGTCTTTATTTAAACGGATCAGATAACGATGTTCAAAATGGCAGCTTTATAAATAACTTAGGTAAGTTTAGCATATATATTAAACAATTTAACCAAATTAAACCAAAATTTGCATGGAGACATACATTAGAAGCATCGTAATAGTCTCTTTTTCTGGAAATTTTGTATGATAGTATTAAATAAGAAAATAAAGTTTTTTATGTGATATTTCAGGGACCAAACAACCTATTTCCACCGAATTCTTCACACAAGTAGCGCTACGGTAGGCCATGTAAACTTACATGTTTTATGTCGCTCAGTCACTTATTTTCAAAATAAACACCCTGTAAATATTTTAGGTTTGTAAACCCTATCATTCGAAACATTAGACTCATTAAATCCTAAATTGATGCTCCGAATCCGACCTCCGTAATGTAGTGGATTGCACGCTAGATTATATTGCGAGGTTTTCTGGGTTCAAATCCAAGGTAAGGCATGTGTGTATTTGTAATTTTCACCCTATTGTTGCGTAAGTTCCTGGTTTCATTTCTAAAGTTATTGCATTCAACGAGAAGTCAAGTCCTTCCTACCAACTTAGCTTTTAGGGAAATTATTTAAAAATGAATTGCATCCATGTTCAGGAAAGCAGGCTCGTTAAATATATCAGCAACATTTTGTTTGTAATTATTTTCGCACATCTCACTTATTTGCAAAGATTTTTCACAGTGACGTTTCGAACGCAAACCAAACAAATTTGTGCGTCGTAACATGTGTAACTGGAATTAAAAACCATGTCAAAACTAAAAAAAAAAATTGTTACTTTTGTCAAAAATAATATACACTAACTCACACCAAAATCCTTAATTATGTTATATTTATATTCTAAGGAAATAAAAAAGGCCTACATTGCAAAATACCTTAGTTCGTGCTGAAAAAAATTTAAAAATATTGTAAATCTGAATTATATTAGTTAGTGCTTAGTAGCCCTTAACAGTGCTGATTAAATATAATCAAATGAAGAGCTCAAGCACTAGGGAAGAAGAAAAGCTTTAAATAATTCAACTATTCTTAAAATATGAAATTTGCGTTTGCCATTGCACGTTAATTCTAGGGAAATAAAAATACGACTTCATCTCCTAACTTTAGTGATCGCCAACCACACGACTGCCTGCTTAGTGAAACTGATTTTCAGAGCCACCTTAGTTACCGTTCGATTATGCGAATCTGCGAACGCCACGGTTAGTTCGATACGCATAAAAGATAGTCAATTATTAAACAAATAATAATATTGTGACTCTTCCCATTATTAGTTTAGACTGACAACTATTTAGATTCTAAAAGTACACAGAACGGTTAATCATTTTTTCATCTATAGAAAAATTTACATCTTTGTTTGTGAGCCTGTTAACACTGTTTCAACATTTCAAAATGACTTTCAGAATTAAATAGCAGTGTTACTTGTAATGATCGTTTGGACGATATATTCCCTCTTAACGACACAATTATGATGCCATTATCTTAAAAAAAACACGCAATTTTTTAGAAAATTTTGAACATTCCCAGAATCGTGTACGTTGCATAAAGTAACTTTGAACCTGTCCCATTTATGAGGTACCTCTCACTGGATATATTTGTGGCTTCCTTAGTTGCAAATGGTTATAATGTCTGCATGTAAAACATTCCACCATACTGTCATATCTGGTACAGTTCCTTAAATTTGCCATGCGCTTACCAGAGGTATCGCAAACGATGCTGCAATCTTGCACAGCATTGTTAAGAAATGTAAAGTTGGACTCACAACTATCCGTCGCATCCGTCAGTCGCTCGTCCGTCCGGCGGCCACGTGATCTTCAACCAACCGCAGCGCAACGTATTTATCTATTGGTCCATACGTCAAATATTTCCCAAAATTTAACTTTCGACCGACGGTCGGATGGACCACCGCCATCTGTCAACATTCCGTAGACGTGAATACGCACGATGTAATAAAATGCCAGGTAGTGGATATGTGTTTATTTAACGTTGGTGGTAAATTCAGGAACTTTAATTATAAACAATAGTCCTGTATAGATTCTTATCATGTAAAAAAGTATTTCTGTAAAATATTTCTTTCTTGATAATGTATTTCCAACCAAATTATACCTACAACAAAAGAAATATCACGATGTTAAGTTGTTGCACNATTCAGGAATTTTAATTATAAACAATAGTCCTGTATAGATTCTTATCATGTAAAAAAGTATTTCTGTAAAATATTTATTTCTTGATAATGTATTTCCAACCAAATTATACCTACAACAAAAGAAATATCACGATGTTAAGTTGTTGCACTGAAATTTTTCCGTACAGAAGGATTGACGGACGACGGATTGGTGTGAATCGCTTTCAACTGACGAACGAAGACACAGACGGACGAACGGCTGACGGGTGCGGTGGGTGGTGGTGAGTACAGCCTTAGTGGCACTAATAACATACCGAAAAGCGGCTTAAGAATCCACATCACGTCCAACGTTTGATATTTTTCTCCCCTTAATTCACATTTTTAGCTACAATAATATGATAAATGAGTTGACGTCGCGTTACACACTAGCGGTAAAAGGCAATGCATATCTCAACTATTTATAGACCTCTTTATATTAATGAAGTGTTTTTATTTGTGTGACTAAATGTTTGCAATTAAAGGTCAGTGAATTAAAGGAAAATACTTTCAACAAAAAAAAATTAAAAGAAAATTTAACTTCAAAGATGTAACACGGCCATACTTTTAAGAACGGGCCCACACGGCACATTCTAGAATATGTATGTGGCAGTCTCTTCTGCTAGGCAAGGTCGTCATATTAAATTTCGACAGGGCAGGAATACATGGAATAACTAAATAACATCTATGGCCTCCGGCAACAGGTAGTGTTTAATGCATCTACAAGAGCGGGGCCATTACAATCAAAGCAGACTGGTAGGTACGGGCCAGTAATCGGCCATGACCTTTAGTAAGGAACAATGCAAGCTTTCGCCTGGAGTGAGTTCGGAAACCATGGAAAAACCTAAATTATTACGACTGGTCAGAGAATCATACATAGTAATCCTCCAGAATCCAAGTAAGTGTGTTATCACTCCGCTACCTCACCCGGTGCCGCTGCAGGTTCGTGCCTAACAAGTCAATATACATTAACTCTACGTTTTGTTGAAAATGATACCCAACGGCGAAGTGTGCATTAGAGGATATAGGTAAACACGATGTTATTTTAATACACGCCGTATTTAAAATTTAACACTGATATTTCGGGCAAAGGTCTGCAACCACTGATAATCATGTGGCCGTCATCAAATTAATCCATAAAGATTACTGAGGTGTAGACCTTCGTTTTGAAAGTGCCCCAATCTTTATGCAGGACAAAGTAAAGCTATTAATAAAAAAATTACCTCAAATTTGACAAAATATGCTAAGCCGGGCAGGTACCCGAGTAACTACATCAAAGTTCTGCATGAAAATTCTTGAGAGAGTATGAATACCAGGGGAATCCATACACGAATTCGTTACGGAAACGATTAGTTTAATGAAAGTGCTGGGTTTGCCATGTGAAGCGTAATAACCACAATAAATTATATTTGTTTAATTTACTTCCACAAAATAGTAATTATTTTTATTTGCTAGTAAACCCATATCCTTACAGGAATTGTTACGTTTGTTAACCCAGGTTCAATTAATTATTGGGGATTGCAACCGGAAATATGTCACTGAGGTTAAACAAAAGAGACAATTCAATATTTGTACGCCGTACGATGGAAAAGTGTTTCTGTAAAAAAGGGGAAATCAATATGGTGCAGCAGGAAAACAGGGGAAATCAATATGGTGCAGCAGGAAAACAGGGGAAATCAATATGGTGCAGCAGGAAAACAGGGGGAATCAATATGGTGCAGCAGGAAAACAGGGGAAATCAATATGGTGCAGCAGGAAAACAGGGGAAAGAAGAATGAGAAACAGGGCTCTGAAAATGTAAAAGAAAAGAAAAATGGGGTACAGTGTAATCGTAAAGAAAAATACGCTAAAAATATGGAAATTCGGAAATCGATAACTTGTTTTAAATGAGATCATTTTGAGCTTATTTATTACTATTGTTCGTTGTGGAAGAAATCTACTAACTCTTGAGAAAGTAGAGCCGGGGGGGGGGGGGGAGGTTACCCAACAATTGTAATATTTCAGTAAAGTTTGAGAGAATTTTAGTGGTATTTTAGGTGTTAGGAATATTAATATATATGATATTTATTATATATGTATGTATTATACATAAAGTTTGGCCATGTTGGTCAGTGTCTTGATATGTTGAATAGTATTTAAAATATTATATTTGTACAATGCAATCTTTGGGCATGGGTTGTATACAGGATGAGTCGTTAATGTATGCTAACCCGGCATGAGCGGATTCCTTAGAACAAATAAATACGGAAATATACATTCATCGGACCTAAAGTAATTTCTGAGGGTGGTAGAGGCCCTGGAACGTTGCGATTGGAAATGTGTTATGCAATGATAAATTGGAAAACCACTTACAATTAAGCAGCGAAAATTGGCATACAGGAAAAAGATTACAAGAAAATTTATCCCATAAAACAGCATTACGGGGAGTACACCCCTTCCTACATTAAAAAGGGGTTAACACCCTCCAATTGCTCAGAACTTTGTAACCCTGCACTTGAAGCAGTTTGAAGTGACATGTAAATAATCAGAATTAAAAATCAATAAAATAGGTTGCCTTGGTAGTATCTGCTAATACCTGCCGTTTCCTGAGAAAACACATGTTAAATTAGAAAGCAGATTAATTTTTTCCTGGGAGTCAGGCAGCCTGTACATCTGTCGTGCATCACATGTGAACTGACACCCTTGCTAATATCACTGTCCTAAGGTAACAAATTTATAATATTGTGGACGGCTGAGACGTTACTGCGGGAAAGTGGCCCATTACAATTGTTCCTGCTATCGTAACAAGTGGCGACGAGTTTGCCTGCCTGCTAGCATTGCGTTTGTAGTTTACACATCAGAGAGTTGTTCACAACGTTGTTGATGGAGTGTAGTAATGAGGAACTGGCGGTCATGCATTTCACGTATGATGAAGTGATGTGTAATGCAGCTGCTTCGCGTCGTCGATACGCCAAACATTTTCCAGCTCGACATCTTCCAGTTCGATGTGCATTCACTTCCGTTCATTGTCTTTTGAATGACAACCTGCCACAACTAGAAGATGTACTACTGAATCTACGATTAGATATGTGGCACATGCACGATGGTGCACCAGCACACTTTGGTCGCACAGCAAGGCATCACATAGATTTACGGTACCCAGCGCGTTGGATTGGCCGAGGCGGGCCAGTGGGTTGGCCATCCAGATTACCGAACCTAAACCCAGTCGAATTCTTCATCTGGAGTCACTTGAAGACCTAAGTGTACGCAACTGACGTGCACAATGTTGAGGAACTCTGGCAATGTATTCAAGATGCACGCCGTATCGTACACGCTAACCCCGGAATGCTGTAGCATGCATGTGCGGCAGTCATATGAGCATCGCATTCGTTCATGTAAGGAGATGTGTGGCTCACACTTCGACCATATGCTGTAACCATGTAAACTCTTTGTATTCTAAATAAATCTCTGATACTCGGAACTGGTGTAAGTGTTTTTTTCTTTCGACTGCCCACACTATCACCATCTACTAAGGTGTAATTTACCTGTGACGCGTCCCACGTCCCGAAAGACAGTTTATTCGTCAGAAGACACGCTCTGGCGAAACGCACAGGGGGACGACCACAATAAATATTAAGGGATTTTGCAGACGTGCTGGAAGAATGATGCCAGGAAGGCGCTGCCGCGCCTCGCAGCTGTAAGGCGTGCTACCAAAGGTTCCTGCACGTGCAAATGTTCCTGCACATGCAGACGATATCCAGAGACAGCGGAAGACACACGTGCCTGGGCACAGCTGCGTTCGCAGCTGCCAAGGGACGGCGAGCTCACACCATTGGCTGCGTCTGTCCCAGGCTGGCTACCGCAATAAACGATGAGAGCTTTTTGGCGAGCGGGCGGGAATAATAGCCACACGATACCCGGGGACAGCGGAAGGAACACGTGTGCTGAACCAAGAGGCCACCCAAGTGTTCCCGCACATGCAGAACGGAACAACAAACTTCCATGCCAGAATGAAGGGGCGACGCCGGGCCCGTCGGGCCACGTGCGGATCACAGGGGCAGCGGCCACGTGTTTTACGACCCAGGGGGACGCGGTGGTCAGCGCAGCCACGTGCAGAGAGGATGCGAGTTTGATATGGCGAACTAGCATACAAAACCACGAGGAAACGGGAGGAACGGGGCAGTCGGCCGACGGGAATCGAGGAGTGCGGAGTGAATCCGGGACGAGACGCCAACGGCAGTCGGCCGTCGTCAATCGAGCAGTGCGGAGCCGATACGAGAGGAGGCGTCGAGACGCCAACCGGGAGGACCTGTCGCAGTCCAGACGTCCCAGTCTGCCTACCGAGTGACGAAGTGGTCCAGAGGTCGCCGGCCGAGAGAAGACCAGCGCCTCAAGTCAGATAAGCAAAGCCATACAGGAAGTGTGAAGAATCTTGCTCCCCCACGACGCAAATCACCGCGTCGAGCCATACGTAGCCTACATAGCAAAAGGGGAGGGGAGAGTTGTCTCGTGTGTTCCTGTAGAAGTGACCCTGTTAAGCATAAATAAAACTGACTTAGGGTAACTTGAAAACAAGGTGAATTTATTTGGTAAATTGGACCTAGAGACAATAGTGTCGACATATTCCTACGCCCTAACACGGAGGGCTAGCATCAAGTGCTGGCGCCTTACGCCGAGAGCAGATTCCATACCTACTATACGCCATAGCAATAGGGAGGTATCAATATTATTAGGACAAAAACATGAACCAGGTTGTAATTTCGTATGTCTTGGACCACAGTGACAAAAACCGGCTGTTTCTTCCCAGGCAACCGTTAATCTGCCGTCCAGCTAAAAATGTGATTTCTGCTTTAACGGTCGGTATCAGCGGATACTAAAAAGGTGAACTTTTTTATTGCTTTTTGCATGCTGATTACTAACGTGTCATCTTAAATTGCTTCGTACCCAGAGTTACATACTTCTAATCAACTTCTCAGCCTCCACAATCTTTTAAACCTGTTGTCTTAGGATAGAGACATTAATCAGGTTATGAGTTCAAACGTCAGCACGACAGTGGTACAGGCTGCCTACCGCTCAGGTAACCGTTAATCTGCTTTCCATCCTAACATGTGATTTCTCAGGAAACGGTAGGGATTAGCGGATACTACCAAGGAAACCGTTTTTATTGCCCTTTAATGCTGATTATTAACATGTCATATAAAATTGCTTCAAGTGCAGGGTTGCAAATTTCTAACCAATTGGATTGTTCCAATCCCTATTTAATGTATGAAGGGGTGTACTCTCCGTAATGCCGTTTCTTGTGGTAATCTTCCCTGTTAAATTTTGTCTGTATGCCAATTTTCGTTGCTTAATCGCAAGTGGTTTCCAATTTATCGTTGCATAACTCATTTCCAATCGCAATGTTCCAGGGCTTCTATCACCCTAAGAAATCACTTTAGGCCCTATGTCACACACATGTTTCCCTATTTATTTTTCCTGACGATTCCGCTCACGCCCGGATAGAATACACTAATGACTCATACTGTTTATAAGAAATTTTTCTCATAAATATAAAATAAGAAATGTGAAAATGTTTAAAACATTTCACAAATCCAATAACACTGTACCCACTGTTGTGGCTTCTGACTGCTTTTTTTACAGTTGCAATGCTATAAAGTTTTATGCAAGGTATGTAAATACCACTGATTGAAGGGATAGACGAGTTAGTGTCCCATGTGTCAGTAAGTTCCCGTCACAAGAGAAATGCTACATACCTGTATGAGGGTTTTGCTCTCACAAATAATGTTAGTTGACCTAGAAATTTAATATAGTCGAGGAAAACATATAGAAGGTTGTGCCTTTACTTTGGTCCACTCGTGTTAAAAAGATTTATGAATGAGAGGAGAGAAATATAACGTAAGTAATGTCGTAATTAGATTTATTGAAATATTCACAACAACACATAACATATTCATGGAAGGTCGTATGCCTGGTTCAAAACTTGTAAGCATCTCAAGGGCTGGCCCGGTCCGCGTCGACCAAGTGTTGGAGGATGTGTGCCGTGAATCTTCACTAGTATGAGGAAGAGAAGCGCCGTACCGCTATCCCGACAACTAGTGTATATCATACGTTGCTAGCCGAAAATAGGCTGTCAAAAAAAAGTGGTTCATGCTGCGTTCCGTTTGATCAAACATTTTTCAAACAAAGCGCGAAAACTTAATTTCAAATATGACCTTAAATTGTAAGGGGACAATTAAATTATATTTAATTTTAGATGGCAAGTTATGTACAAGGAAGTTAAAGGCAAACTGAAGACCTTATTACAGTTCGGGGATCAAAAGTAGAAATAGGGTCTTATCATAGTCCTTTCAGCTCCCTTGCACGTGAACGAACTCCCATCTCTAATTCTTCTTGTATTTTGTACATCCCTACATTTGTAGCTAACGCACTAAGCTATAAAATTAAGTTATATACTTATTAAACGTGTTTTTAACCATCACAATTGTTACAGAAGACTGCATTTACGCAAGGATCACGAGATCCGCACGAACAACAACAAATTGCAGTACCGTCATAGCTCGGTCGACATTTCTTTTTACTGTGGGGTAACTCTATACGAAAATTTAAAAATATTCCTAATACGCGTAATTCTACGACAACGTAAACTTAAAGTACCACACAACGGGAAACTGTATTATGCAATTTGAAGCCGCTATAAAAACGAATTACGCTTTACCTTTATTTGGTTCCCCCCCAAGAGGAAAAAGAAGTAAAATAATTACACTGGCTTGAAATTGCCTCGGCATCTTAAACCGCCCGATATTTGGAAAAGAAACCAGAGCCTGTTAAATACGCGTATTAAATTGCAAAGTGATGTGGCAGCAATTTGCTTTTCGTTTAATGGCGAGACCAGTTTCACGTTGGGTAACATGAAGAAACGTAATAAAAATTGATACTGCAAAAAGTGAATAATAAATTCTGGAACGTACAGTGTAGTACGTCCTACAGCTGACACACGATAGCCAAAATCCAATAAAGTTACGCTCCGGGTAAGACGTTGGTTGTTCGAGATCTTGGAAGTAGCTATGACTGATTGATTTTCCTTTTGGCAGAAAAATTTCAATCCGTAACGAACAAGGAGTGAGGAGAAGGAACCAAGTTGAAACTATCCTAATACTTGCTTGCATCAGACAAAAATGTAGTACACAGAGTGAAATTTTTATTCCAAACTAATAGTTTGACTACTAAATAACATACAAACATATTAAATAATACATTTTCACATCATACTTTTTTTAACTTTTAAATATTGATTAAGTTATCAAGGAAACCGAGGAGACTATTCTTTTAAACAGATAATAAATCTAGTAGAAATATTGAAACTTTATATTTAGTTTAAACCAAGTATTTCGTGGATAGTTTGCAATATCGCAAAAAAAAAAATTATCCGTATTTTAATATCCAATTTCATTCCTCTTACTACTTTGTTGTTTATATTTCCGTCAACGTTTGAAATATAACTTTGTAAACAGGAGACCTCCATTCCATGTTCAGTTCAAGTTCGGTTCAGAATAAAATTATACTCTAAACAGTGTTATGGTCAGTCTGAGTTGACAGCCTAATGGGCTGCAGTTACCTGGCCGAAAGTAATTTACCCGAATTGTCTGACAAGTGACGTGTCTTAAAGCTGCCTGTTGGCCAGCTGAACTGTGGAAGAGCTGCATGTCGGCTAGCTGCATACCGTTTCCCAGCTGATTATCAACCTAACTATCTATCAGTTATATTTTAACCTGCTGAACCCTCTTACAGTTGCCTGCCTGCTAACTGGCTCGACAAACAGCTGCATATCAGCTGCAGTGTCGAATAACTATCAGCTACAATTTCAAAAAGCTGCTTATCGGTCAGATGAACGTAAATTTGCTGACGGATATATTGTTTGTAGACAGCAGTGGTCCCGAGGTTAACAACAGTAGCTCGTGAAGAAGAATGGATAAACGTGTGGCTACATCTGCTCTGTAATCTTTTACACTGAATAGCCAAAAAAACTGGTACACCTGTCTAATATCGTTTAGGGCCCCCGAGCACGCAAAAGTTCCGCAAGACGACTTGGCATGGACTCGACTAATGTTTGAAAGTATGCAGGAGGCAATTCACACCATGAGTCTTGCAGAGCAGTCCACAAATCCAATCTGCGCTAATTTTAGAAAGGGTTGCAAATCTGTCACGTTTAATTATTATCATCAGTCATCGTTTGTCCCGTTCTTTCACTATCTTTTTCCGGCCGCAGCGATGTCTTAGATGTGATGTTTAACCGGATCCCCGATATTCATGGTATACTCATGAAATTGTCGTACGCTAACATCCAAATGTAATCGCTTCCTGGGAGATGCTATGTCCCATCTCTCGTGCACCGACTATAACACCGCGTTCAAACTCACTTAAATCTGGATAACCTGAAATTGTAGCAGCAGTAACCGATCAAGCTGCTGACCGCATCGCGTTACTCTGATTGGTTCCATACCTCTGTTATTTTCATACGCACTCCTATGCCAGTTTTTTTGGCTCTTCAGTGTATGTCTCAAATTATATTAAGCTAATTAGTATATTACTCTAATAGGCGACCACTGGGATGTAAGATGTTAAGAAACAGCGCACGTATCCAAGTAAACCAGGTGAAGTAGACAATAAATATAAAGCACGAAAAATGAGCAGTAGCAGTCTGTCTCGCATAACAATTAAATCCCGTTTTTAAAGTAAGTGTTGAATACGCTCTCGAGAACTTCTAGATAGTAGAGTTATGCTCAAAGTTGAAGAGATCCGATGTGATACCAATTCGAATAAGGACCCCATTTGTGTAATAAATTTGTTATTTATGCTATTTAACAGTCCTACATTTCAGTGTGAATTGGGAACGATGTTCTGCCAAATCATTAATTTCCCTCCAAAAGTGTGTTTCGCGTTATAAACTTTATTTATTTTGTGTTATTGTTTTCATTTGCAGCTAGTATATCTGAAAAAATAAGATGTTTACAAAAAAGGTTTCAAACTTTCTCTACAACGCATCGTGTTGTTCTGTTTTCGTGCTTCCCTAACGAAACAAGTAGAGAGTGGCATCAAAATTCACCTCAAATATAAAGTTACGTTAATGGAGACGCGTCAAGTAAGCTGGGTAAATACAGTGTACAAAAAAAGAGTGAGCTCGTGTTTCAACTCAAACTCGATATTGCAGAATATAGAAAATGATACGTTATTTTGGAAAAAATTACGAGACTCCGTCATGTTTAGAAATTGGGTAGCATAGCAAGGCGTTTCTCAAGTGTGGTTTTTCATCTTCATTTCAGGCAAATACCGGTAGAGTTACGTAATGCGTGCCTTCCAAATCCTCATCCACACACGTGCACTCATCGCCTTTGGTCCCATTCTTGATTAGTCTGTGTGCTTAAAAGGAACCTAGATAATTATTGTTAATTGCTGTTTGTAATGCGTTTAATAACTATATGTTTGGGGGTTATTTCTGGTAAGTTATATGGGTGAAACCGAACTCAATTCAAAGTGGTTTTTTAAGGTACTAAATAACTAGGTCGGTTACTTGACTGTCGACTGCACAACTTCCCATTTGCTTTTATGAACTCTAAAAGAGTCCTCCTGTTAAACGCTGCCTTTATCTTCGTAAAGTTATCTGAATGTACGTCTGTGTCTTTTGTTTCCCAGACGCTCCGAGAGGAAAAAATATAAAAATAAAAAGCCTACTCCTGCCATTCTCATTCGGCGCGGCTTAATTAGAACGTGCCTTTAACAATGGCGGGCCAAACTCGCGTACTTGATTTAAGCCCGTCTGGGGATGGAGCAAGAAAATTGCAAAACGTTCAAAAACTGTAGTCGAGGAGGGGAAGTGGAAATAAAGGGAAGCGTTGAGAGAGAATAATCTGGTGTTCTCGTTTTCCGCCGGCAGAGTTATGGCGTCCCAGGCGAGTAGACTAGGCGTGAATTCGAAACTAAGGGTACCGCACTCTCTCTCGACACTAGCGACACTGGCGGTGGGGGCGGGAACTTGTTCAGCCACTTCAGCTGCAGAGCCTAGGAACTCCAAGGACTGGTTTACCTGTGTCACGTAAAAATAAGGTACTCAATCAACCGTACAGTATTTCGCAGATAGGTGTTAATCAGATTGGACCATCACATAAACGATCCCTCAATTAACTGTAACTTCTAAATATCAGAAAGGGTTTTATCTTCCAGAAAACTGCAGTACTATAATTTTCTGATGTAACTTTACAGCAAGTTTCCGAGTAGAGTAGGGTATTTAACAGTTGTAAAGCACTACATGTATGGATTATGTCTCTTTCTCCTCTACTAAATATCGAACACAATTTGTCCCCGTTATTTTTTAAAATGTACGTATATCGACCGTGAAATCAATTTCAATAAAACAATTGGCTAGATTTATTACATAGCTACTTGATCGATATCTTAATCTCATACATTAGGTGCCGACTGATAGTTGAAAATTATGCAAATCTTGGCTCTTCCTATTAACTTCCAAAAATTTTGGCGTTCCCGATACATTTTCTTCCCTTAATGATGTGTGCAAAATATTGCATAACATTTTTTGGTGAGACTTAATTACCTCATCGTTGTCACAGTAGACAGGTGGGAGTAACTATGCTCTCCACAGCTGCTCTGGTGCCTCCAGGTGACAGGGTAACAAGGCCTTGGGTGGCTATAAAATTTGTGCATAACCGGCTGTGCGGCTATATTTGGCGAGGATACTTCAACTACAGAAGGGGTATCTCTCTATACCATGTCTTAATTGGCTGTAAAATCGTACACAGTTTGGTTGTGTTTCAAAAATCTGGTGGGAATAGCCTCGACTACGGAAGGGGCTTTCCCTTCCCGATCTAGGAGGTCCAGTTCAGTTCCTTGGTCGTATCTCAACGGCAGGGGACCAGGCTGTAATGGCTGTAAGGTTGTGCCAGTCTCGGACATTCTCAGGGAGCGGGAACACCCTGGAATAGCTAGTCTCTCCCCGGGGTACGGGGTTCCCCCCCGGGGTGCCCTTGGGCTGTCTCACTAAAACCTAGTGGGGATGTCTTCGACTATGGAAGAGCTTCCCCTCTTCCACTCTCGGCTTCCGAGTGCCACTTTGGAAGTAGAGAGAATCCTACTAACCGATAATCGTGTCGGGGATATTGCCACCCCTAGTATCGTATGTTGGCTGGTGACTTAGCTACAGGGAGGACTGTTCAAGCGCAAGTTATAGTCTCTGCCAGTCCAAGGGAACCCACACCTCCTCATGGTACCGCTGGGAAATCCCATGGTTGGGATTGGCAAACGTGGGAAACTCCCGGGCCTGCCTTATGCCAGGTTTTACTAAAAGGGTATCCGCCTCCCTGGCAATTCGTAGTTCGTGGGCAGTCACGACCGAGGCATCATGTGGCGGGCCGGTCGACTCCTTTACGGTCAGAGAGGTCCAAAGGCAGAATTTCAATGTGAATAAATTCAAAAGAATGGAAAGGGACCCTTTTCTGTTTGGGGTATTAGCCCACCGAAATTGAAAACTTATGATGGAAAGGAAGGAGTAGCACGGGCTGACCTCACTTCTCTAGACGGTTGTGATAACGTTAAATGGCCGTTCTGCCCCAACTGACGTTCAGGGTGCGGTCCCCGAAAGAAGGATTCGAACCTTTGTAAGCTGGGAGGGGAAAAGAGCATAAACCAGTATGATGGTGGATATTGGACATTAAAACTTTCACAATAAAATAATATACCAATAGGGAAGTTGGTGGTATAATCACAGCCATACGCCCAGTGGGGCGGAAGTGGATGGAAACCGAGAGGAGTGCGGGGGCAGAATCATGGCCGCCCATGTCTTCAGCATCCAGAGACGCTTGAAGCTATGGAAGCTGGTTGAACTAGTGTTAGTTCGGTTATATAAAGCTAAATTGGATTCGACAATACCAATGACCCGAAGTGTAGTTCATATCTCATAGCGAAGCGTCGCAACTCCACTGATGGCTCCGCAGGTAGGGACTGGAGCAATATATGCCTTGTTGTTATTGTTGTTTTTCACACTAGACATAACATGTTATAAAGTTTGTACGAATTTAAAAATGAATGACTTCATTTCAATTTTTGTAATAAATAACGATTTCTGTGTTGCGGCTACTAAGATTAATAAAAATTTCTTGTAAAAATTTTAAAGCCATGTGAGTTAAAATAAATTAATTATCCGCATAAAGAAACAAATATTCAGTATTAAGACGGTTCTGACTAAAGGTAAAAACAATATCGTACATTTTATACAAATTGGCAGTTATTGACATTTTTATTACCGCCATATACCAAAGTAAAAATTTAAGAAAAAATTCAGTTGTAAAAGCACCCGGAATATCTGTATTATTTTTCAATACAAAAACAGCGACAGGCACTTCCAATGACAAATAATCACCAATGATCTCAGTGGGAGCTTACAGAAACTTGTCGATACGTGAGAAAAAGGTAATTGACCACACAAGCAGAAAAACTAAACAATTGAAGAAAACTAAGAATGATCGGCAAGAAGAAGCATAACAAATTTTCTGCTATCAAACACTATATTTAATTTTATAAATCAGTATTTTTAACCTAAGATTCATTTATATACAAGGGGTGGGGGGTTATGTAATATCAATGTATAAGATAATATCCAGATGAGTTTAACAAGAATGATAGATAAAGCCTCTTCAACATCTGCCACCGCATTATAAAATCACAGTATGAAGCAAAAAACAGCGGTCGCATAAGATCTCAGGCCAGTTTTCTTGTGCTTTACATAAATGTAGTGTTAAGGTCGTTGTCACTATCTTAAGTAAATGTATACAGAAACGAAAAAAGTGTCACTCGCGAATCAATGGTTGTCAATGATCAGACATCTTGTACGGCCACTCTATACTACTAATATTATAAATGCGAAAGAATGTGTGTGTGTGTGTGTGTGTATTTTTGTGACTACTCAGCTCCGTAACGGTTGAACAGATTTTGATGAAATTTGGTATGTAGGCACATTATGTCCTGGAATAGGGCATATGATACTTTTTATCCCGATAAATTGTACGAGTCCTGTTGAAAAAACACAAAACGTAATTCTGCAACGGCTGGGAACGTGGCCGAACTCAGCTCCATAAGGGCTGAACGGATTTTGATGAGATTTGGTATGTAGGTACTTTAGGTCCTGGAATATGATATAGGTTACTTTTTATACGAGTAAATTGTACGGTTCCTGTGGAATAACAACAAAACATAATTCTGCAAAGGCTGGGAACGTGACCGAAATATTATTTCCCTCTGGTGTCAGAGTTTATCAGGCCACCCAAGGACCTCTGAAATAGCTTAACGACTGCTATTAATCGATAAAAACCGGGACCGAATATTTAACGTGCCCTCCGAAGCCCGGAAACGCTCAGATGTTATGCCACTAAACGGTCACCCATCGAAATGTGTGCCGCTGGGAACGTTGCTTAACATTGATGATCGGTTAAGATCCCTCAGCCAAGCGCAAAAAGTAGTAATTAGGTACACTTATTTCTAAAGCTACAATCTCACGTTTTGATTTTCATACATCGACGCTGGAAAGCGGAAATGTGGTAACTACGGGATAGTTGCACATATACACTCCAAAAGCAATGCCATGCTTATTGGCAATCGGGTAAAAAATATTCCTTCCCTTTGGGTTGCCGTAATCTGTTAAAAACCTAGGCCAACAGGGTATAATTTTGTAATTCTGTTTTCACATAAATGAATTGACTTTTCCCAATTTATTTATTAGTGTATCGCTGTAAAACTCAATTGTACCCGGGCGAAGTCAGGCCGGTTCGCTAGTAATAAATAAGTCAATCACGTAATAGCTGACGTAAGGATAAGGAACAAGTAAAATGCGATCATATAGTTCACCATTTAAATTGTAGTTAAGAGGGTATTCAAGTTACCAGGCTTTGTATGGCTTTAATTGGTTTTCGCTTGCACTTAATGTTTATTATTGTTCGTATTCTTAGGACTCATGTGTGATAAATGCAATGTCACAGTCACCTACGGTCAAAACGTAACCATCAAAAATTGTATGCAGGGTGAGCTCTAAAAAAAACCAATTAGATATACATTGACGAAAATTCATACAAATATTCCCGGAATCTATATTGAAAGACTAAGAATACTAATTTTACTGAATAATCCATTCCTATCCGCATATCAGAACGTCCCAAGCGAGTGCCTAGGTACAAAAATACGCAGCCGAGGCGAGTTCCTTTTTCCGCCAGCAGAAGATGCGCGCGTGAACGCACGACCTAGATCACCAGAAGAAAGTGGATGTCTCTCTCGGGGAGGATTCNGCCAGCAGAAGATGCGCGCGTGAACGCACGACCTAGATCACCAGAAGAAAGTGGATGTCTCTCTCGGGGAGGATTCCAGACGGTCCGTTTCCTTGTTCCCCAGTTTTATTAATCCCCATATCAGCAGTATCTGAACATCCACCGCTGTCTGCTGAAATGAAACGTGCCGCCGCAGCGGCCTCAGGAGGGGCGTTACCAGTTTGTAACTGCTGCACATCCAACCCCGTCTCTCGCTCTTCCGAGGAAACTACCCAGTTCACCAACCTACCAACTGAATCTTAACAAACAATCTCGCGTTTCACTGCAGAAAACGGTACATGGCATGGTTGATATAACCACAGTTACGATCTTCTCTCCCCGTACCTTTGCGAACCAACACCCTCATGCCGTTTGCACCGGCCCAAAAACACTATCACCGTATTCTTTATCTCATAACATTTCTTTTTTCTCTGAGCAAAATTAATTTTTGTTCATTTCTTGTGAATTTTAATTACTCTAATGACATAATTTTAACAACGTACTCGGGAAGCGCCGTTAGGTTAAAGAAGAATTGATTTTACACTACAATAAATTTAAAATTGCACCTGAATGCAGCATATAAATCCAGAATTTGTAGGGATTCAAACTTTCAAAAGGTAGCACCCGCGAGTTGACTTTCCAGCGAACTACGCCACAGAGGTCGGTCGGTACACACTTCTGTCAACGTTCAACATGGTGATTTTTATTCGGGCACGGCAAGTTCACAGGCAATTTAAAGGATCATGAGCCCGATATATNCAACGTTCAACATGGTGATTTTTATTCGGGCACGGCAAGTTCACAGGCAATTTAAAGGATCATGAGCCCGATATACATTTTTTTTTTTTTTTTTTTTTTTTCTAGTCCTTGTCACAGCGAGTCAGGCGAACATAACACGCGCTCCCAGCGCCCCGTCACTCACAAGCGCAAGGCGCTAAATCAGCTTCCGTCGACACGCTTTCCTGTGCAGATTGTATCTGTAACAGTGAGACTTTACTACACGCGTTCAAATCCCACAGATGTAACTACGACTGTACGGTTTACTATTCTCCTATCTCCTAAGGAAACGGCGCAGACAAACTATAGAAATTCAATCTTTTTTTTTGCAATTTTCATGATTTTTTTTAATACACTTAACACCAAAACCGCACAGGCTTACGTAATTTTAAAATTGGTTTTTTATCTTTTCTGGCAAAAATATATCAAGGTAAGAAACGTCAACTTTACAAATTACTTAAAAAATTCATTTTAGTAATATTTATCGTATGAACTATTTATTACGAGATATTGCCAACATACATTTTTTTCTCTGTTCTAAACTCATTTCAAACACGAAATATATGTTAAAACTTATAGGCAAAATAAAAAAAAATGTTATGGTAATGTTAAAAGAAGTATAAAGTACTTTAATTGTAACGTTTGTTCAGAAAACAATCTAACTATTCATTTATGGATAGACATCTGAAGAATTCGCGGATTCATTATGGAACAAGCTAGAATTCAAAACACGTGTGTTTAGATAACTTAAGCCATTGGTCCACACGGTGGGCCAATGGAGGACGCTTGCCCAATCGTCGCCTCCCACTGTGACAGAAGACAACCAATGCGATGTTCATATCGGCATATTTGTACATAATACTGTAGAGTCTAGCCTGCAGGTCATTGAACTCGCTAATTTTTCAGGTCTCTATTCGTGGGATAATTTTTCAACGGTTATATTCAGAAAGTGTGAAGATACCGTGAATTGACTATACTGATTTCTTTGCTGCATAGTCCACGTCTTCCTAATGTCAACAGTGCTGAGGCGTTGTCCGTTTGATAGCGTGCTGTTCGAAGGTGAAATTTTCGGCTTATTGGTAACATAATCGCAATGCAACATAATACTGTGGCCATGTAAATATAAGAAAGCACCGAATTGCTGGCCCAGAAGTTTCTCTTTCAGCACCTGATGCTATAATACGCTATGTTGAAATGTTGACGTGACCAGTTCACGATGGGCTCCGAACGACTTCATTGTCGACTCGGTGTTCAGGTTCCGAGAAATACGTACAGGGAATATGGAGCAGAGGGCACGTCCAATACGAAAGTCTGTGGACCGCTGAGGCCGTTGTTTCTGCACGTGTGTTTGTGGGTGGCCATCTTTATTGTGTACGCGCGTTTTCACTCATCTCTTTTCAACATAGTTTCCCAACCTAACAGGACCACCAAAACTAACCCAGTATAGAAAATTGGATACCTGTTTTAAAAGTATAAACTAACCTAACCAAACATTATACACTGTTGTAAAATGGAAAATGAACACTCGGACGCATTGTTCGCCCATGAATGAAGGTTTTATTGCATAATTATACAAGTTGNAGTATAAACTAACCTAACCAAACATTATACACTGTTGTAAAATGGAAAATGAACACTCGGACGCATTGTTCGCCCATGAATGAAGGTTTTATTGCATAATTATACAAGTTGTACAGTATACTGTATATGATAATTATCACAGGGTCGTACACCTATGGACAGAGGCTACTGAGTGTCTTGAACAGCAATGTCAGTATCTTGTGTAGCCTCCTTTAGCTACAATACAGTCATGCAGTCATTCGTGGAGACGATCATGAGGATGTCGGATGTCGTCTTGGGGTATAAGTGTTCTACGCTAATTCCACCTGTTGTTGCAATTGATGGAGGTTTATTGCCGGTATTGCAAACTGCAGCAAATGACGTCCAATCGTGTCCCACACAAGTTCAACGGGGGACAGGTCGGGTGATCGTACTGGCCAAGGGAGTTGACGAACACCTTCGAGAGCGCGTGTGTTTAATGGGCATTGTCCTGTTGAAAGTGGTGTTGTAGGAACGGCAACAAAATGGGCTGGATGATGTTCTGAATGTAGTGTTAACTGTTCAGTGTCCCCTCAACAAACACCAGAGGCTTATGGTGATTGTAGACTATTGCTCCCAAGACCATGATGTCAGGAGTTGGTCCTGTATGTCACTGCAGTATACACTCTAGCTGTTGCCACTCTCCTGGTCGACGCCGCACTTGCAAACGATAGTAACAGGCGCCAAGGCAGAAGAATCTGCTCTCATCACTAAACACAACTCCGCGTCATTTATTCATCCAGTTGCGTTGTTCGCGACACCATCTGATGTGGGCTGCACGGATGAGGTGTGCAACTGGGTGCAACAGTGGCCCTAATCTGTGCGGCGGTCGCCGTGCGATAAGCAATGGCAGCTCGTCTGATGTGGCTGTCCAGGCGGGAATCCATGTTGACGAGCATGTGCACCATCGTTGGACCACCAGCATCACCAATGATGCACAGCGGACACTTCTTGTCCTACATGTTGGGTAAGTCTTAGGAAAGACCATCCAGCCTCCCTCAGGCACACAATATGACCTCGTTCAAAGTTCGTTAATTGCACGAGGTGTGGTTATCTATGCCAACGTGGCATGTCTACAATGCTTAATACACACAGGCCTATTCTTGAAACAACAGACTACTCTTTCACCAAGTCAACAACAGTTGTATTGGGCTCAGCGGTGTTATGCCTAGTACACAGTTCCTACTCTGTCCGCAGCACAGCACTGTTAATCATTGCATGCACTGCCCTCTATCAGCGCCCTATGTGCATATATTTTTTTCTACATAACACCTTCAATAGTGTTAAATTTTCATTTTCCAATAGTGTAATACTTGTTGATTGGGTGTTTTTGCAATTAAAAGTAACCTAGGATAGTTAGTGGTTCGTATTCACACGCGCATGAGCAGTATCCATGGCTCGACTGTCCACCTTGGCTTATTCAACAAGCATTGCATTAATTAGTTTCTAAATCACAACATTTAATAGCTTTCTTGACACTTGAACCAAACCATTAAAGCCACGCTCACTAATGATTAACATAATGTTTACGAAAATATAAATTTGAAGTATACTTTCATGGCCAAGTTTTAACACAACTGGGATATATTTATGTTTTGCACAATAACTTTTTTAAGCACTGTCGATGAGGAAATAAACGCCCCAGTGCCTGTTTGTTAACATTTTTTAAATTTTTTTGCTGACAGTGAGTGTAATATGTTGGAGAAATATGCAAAAGACAAAAATCACTATACGTCCTATTAACCTCATGGTTTCACGACCAATTGCCATTTACGTGGGCGCTACAACGTGACGATCGGGCCCACGAAAACCACGCAAATCTCCAGTCACTTCAAAACACGGTTTCCGAGGGTTTGGTGGCGATGGTTGGAGGATGAGTCTTCTAGAACTCGTGTGTTAGCGTTATCCAGAGAGTCACCACTATATCAAAAGTACGTCTATCTGAACTGAAATTTTCTCGGCGATTTTCGTTTCTATGACACTCCCGATTAACTTGCATCAAACGTGGAGTAATTTTCAGCAGTTGTGTCGTGTCACTAGTAAAGTATACTGTCACACAGTCATACTTATCTGAGCTCGTAGTGCACTTTCCACACACTCTCTCTCTCTCTCTCTCTCTCTCTCTCTCAAAACCACAGTGGTATTGTTAAAGATATATACCCTCCTGCTGCCTGTACAGGATAGTACTGCAATGTGTCGTCTCTCACCAATCCAGCCAGATGTGAGAATAAAAAGGTACACTGTCTGAACTTCCTCCAAAGAACGGAATTAACTTCTACAACAGATAGTCCAGTCATTCAGATAGGGCACAGTAGTGAAACTCAAAGGAGCCAGACATATTATCACGTTGTAATTTTAACTTCCCATGGCATGTGTGGTTTCAGGTGACCCAGTTGTATTAACACCCACCTGACAATTAAGGTAATGTCGCCGGTTCAACCGACATCTCACACACAGAGCTGCCACCATTATCATCGGCGGAAAATGTTGTACGTTGCAATTCAAGGATTTGGGCTTTCATGGCCTCAGTCGGCAACACTCAAAAACCTGCCTTCCGGTTGGTTGAGGATTCTAGGTATATCTGGAGAGCTGGCGGAGTGAATACAGAGCAGTAAACAGCCACAACTCGTAATAAAAAAACACACTGCGATCGTTTTCACCACGCTACTCTCGTGATAACGTCCATTTGGAAAATTTCTGTTAACTGGCGACTGGAATAAGCTGTAGTGATCAGAACCGGAATATCGGTGTCTAACCATATGGTTAATCATGGATTCAAAATTCCTACAGTGACTAGATTACAATAAAGTGGCGCAAACTTATATTAGAATAAGATGCGCATTTTCTCGGCAGGCGAATCAGTCTCAATATTTAATCCTACGGCGTTGAAAAAAACTGCATAAATGCTTCAGGTCGAACAAGTATTAAGTGATATAGTGTTGGTGATACATTAAACTTATTAAATGTACTTTGTTTCGAATATTCTTTTAAAGAGTCGTCATCTTCCGAGAAGCTTGTTTTTCCACCACGACCAAAGTGTCTAAAATTCTTTCAGCCAAAGACCTTAAAAAATTTGTTCAATTATTCTTTGAATTACGACATATTTATCAAACATTTTGCTTAGTTTTCGTGACATTGTTGATCTGGGCAGCTATACTAAATGATACTAGGTATTTCATAATGTCTCTCTAATTAAAACTACGACCACGAAGTAATTAGCAGTGAGTGAAGCACGCTAATGACTCAGACTATTATCGAAAGCAATTAACCTTCCGCGTGAAAAGTTTCAGACTTCTTGACTCTAGTCTAACCACAGGCCCATTATGGTTAGGAAAAGGAAGGAAAAAACTTGAAAGCGACGTGAAAATACAATGCAGCTAAATTCCTACAATTCTAGAAACTGCGAATTCAGTGTACATGCATTACACATTATAGTTTCTCTCATTACTTGTATGTAATATGTACGCAATGATTCTTGGTATCTGTTCCAGCTGGATGGTAGAGTAGTTAATTAAGTGGCGCATAAGGCTACTGGCAAAAAGGAATTTCAGAATTGGCACAAGTTTTTGACTATAGGCTATCGGCAAAGATAGTTAGCGAATTGTTGATATCCCGTAGGAGAGGATAATAAACAGCTAATTTGAATCAGTTGAAAAAATATCTTCATGGCAAAGAAATTACCATGTCCTATTATACCCATTACTTGCTGCGTATGTGAATATTCTTATTCTATTATTCTATGTGATCTTGGAACATGATCAGTTTTATGCATAAAAAATAATTATTTTATGACATGAAACACGGAGAATACATCCCGCGTGTGTGCGCGATAGCACGCATGCACGTTTTCTTTTAAAACTTTCAAACCACTACATCAGTCATAATCAAATTTGGTTTAAATCGTTCCCGTGATTCGTATGACGAGTACCTTACAAAATTCTCATTTAGGTATGCTACTTCATTTTTTAACTCCATTTCACAAAATCTCCTAACTTAAAGTAGAACAAATAAAATCTTTTGAATCTCGTTCTTTTTCAACATACTTCTGAGGTAAATTGTGTTAATACCTTATATTCGAATTTCTGCAATACAATGGACTTCAGCATTAGTCTTCGCCAACAAAAACTGATCTGCAGACATTCTTATACAATTTTATTTTTGTGTACATTGCCATAATGCATTTACAATTTCAGTGTACTAATCACGCATTAATGGAATTATTGTAGGCAAGTGTGATTCTACCTTCGTCTAATTAGTCAATCCTGTAATAAATAAAATATAACTTAAAATGATTAAAAAATTTTAATTTAATAATTATAAAGTCATTGCTTTAGGGTGTTTCACATTACTTTCGACCAGCATATTAGTTGATTATCTACAGATACATTTCTTAAATGGCCATTCTTTCCTCAGTTTTAATCCGAGTATTATTTGCTATGCTAAATGTTATTCCATTGTATTCCTAATTATAATTAATGGATAAGTATTTAAATAACCTCACACTAATGTACTGTACAAAAAATTACTATCTAACGAGTCGCATACGGAAACTGCACTGTAACACTTTCAATTTTCGCGAGCGTATACTTATTTCGATTTACGTATAAATACTCACAAAGATTAACATTTACATGTCCCTGATTTTAAGTTAAAAACTTTATGAGGTGATTCCTTAAACAAAATGAAGACGGAAAACATATAACCCCTCATATCCTAAAGATACCACAGAGGAGAAGGGTATGCATCCCTAAATCACGAGGTATTGTAATAAATGTATTTAATTATATTGGAAACTACGCAAGATTAAAAAAGTTATTAAATTGTCTTTGGTTGATTAAATATCTTAAACCTCCGGAAATTATGTTCGTATGATTGCCCGCCTTCGTAAAATAAATTGAGGTTAATAAACTATAATGGGAAAAAATAGTTACATTTTACTTCCTAGCATTTCTCCTGTTTCAATTCTTGAAGTCAACATATCCACTTTAACATATAGTGTCACCTTAGTGAAACACACTCATGTCAATCGTACTCAGTAAATAAGTGCACTGATTTTTAAAGGGTGCAGTGATACGACTGCACCAGTAGGCAACACTTCTGCCGCCCACAAATGCGTGTATAGCAATTCATTGTGAGGGTGTTAATGAAGGTATACTCATCACAATGTGTGTTATAAAATTGCCATGTATATTAGATCTGGCCACCCTTGGCATTGCAATCTTCATAGCGATACAGCATGCTGCCATGCACATGTCCGAAGATGACTGGAGTGGTTCGTATTCTGCAGCGCGTTTCCAAGGTTTGTGCCGCTATTTCCTCTTTGGTGTTGACTGGTGTCTCATACAAGTGACTCTTCAGGTGGCCGAAGGAAATAATCTAGAGGTATTAGGTCAGGGGAACGTGATGGCCACGCAATGGGACCTTTCTTACCAATTCAGTGATTTACGATGCACAGCACGGGAAAATTAAGCTGGTGCCGAGTCGCGCTGAAATCACATCTTTACACGAGTAGCAAGCGGAACGTCCTGGTAGTATGTCTATCAGAAATCCCTGCACCAGTTAGGTGGCCGGGAAAATGTCGGGGCCAACTAAGCAGTTAGTAATAGCTTAACTCTACATTCAAGTTCACGCTGGAGCTCACTTAATGAATTATGAGGTTACATGAGCTGCAGGCATGTCCTCCTCAGTCTACTCATGTCTGTTCTGGGTGTTAAATACGCCATCTCTGGTAAAGCAGTGTTCATCAGTGAACAGTATGCGCCCGAGAAAGTGCAGATCGTCGCCACGACGTTTCAACAACCACCGGTGAAACACAACTCGTGAACCGAATTTAGCTAGCTATCAGTGTACTCTTACGTAAACGAATGGTCGAAGTAGCTGGTCGTTGAGGACTCGCCACGCGGTTATCTGGCCAACTCCAAGTGAATGGTGAAGTGTTTCTTCAACCGTAAGTGACGATCTACTCTGACGAACATTGTGAGGATACATTGTTAACCTTTCAGCTTCACATCNAACTAAGCAGTTAGTAATAGCTTAACTCTACATTCAAGTTCACGCTGGAGCTCACTTAATGAATTATGAGGTTACGTGAGCTGCAGGCATGTCCTCCTCAGTCTACTCACGTCTGTTCTGGGTGTTAAATACGCCATCTCGGGTAAAGCAGTGTTCATCAGTGAACAGTATGCGCCCGAGAAAGTCCAGATCGTCGCCACGGCGTTTCAACAACCACCGGTGAAACACAACTCGTGAACCGAATTTAGCTAGCTATCAGTGTACTCTTACGTAAACGAATGGTCGAAGTAGCTGGTCGTTGAGGACTCGCCACGCGGTTATCTGGCCAACTCCAAGTGAATGGTGAAGGGTTTCTTCAACCGTAAGTGACGATCTACTCTGACGAACATTGTGAGGATACATTGTTAACCTTTCAGCTTCACATCACGTAAGGCAACGGTTAACCACAAAAGCATCATCCCACCTTGGGGGGCAAAATGCTTTCCATCATCGCAACGTGACTTGGCTATCAAAATGACATTTGTGCTTAAATCATTACAAGAAAATAAATTAAAAATAATACAGTAACTCAGACTAAAAACTTTTTTAATGTTTGTGTATAAATTGCTTTCAAAACTTGCATTGTTTGTGTTACGATATCATAAATTTGTATTACGAAATGTGTAAATACGTCTTGAATAGGACTCTTAATTTTTTTTTAATGAGCATCTATGTTTTCACTTTCTATTGTCACCAAGACATTTTTTGTCTCCAACAATATGAACAAAAATAGTATAGCTATGCTGTAAATTAAATCCACANAAAAATAGTATAGCTATGCTGTAAATTAAATCCACAGGAGGTAACAAAAGCACCGAAATTAAGCAATCCAATTCACCTTTTCACCTTCAAGTTACATTTAAGTTAGAGTTATTCTGTTCCAAGTTAAGGTTATGGTATATTTATGGCAATTAAATGATAGGTTCAAGTGCTGATGCTGCTTTGTGGTTTATAGATGCCTTTTACAATTGTAAATATGCACTAATTTTATTTTCTTTGGTTCCTNATTTTTTTTTAATGAGCATCTATGTTTTCACTTTCTATTGTCACCAAGACATTTTTTGTCTCCAACAATATGAACGAAAATAGTATAGCTATGCTGTAAATTAAATCCACAGGAGGTAACAAAAGCACCGAAATTAAGCAATCCAATTCACCTTTTCACCTTCAAGTTACATTTAAGTTAGAGTTATTCTGTTCCAAGTTAAGGTTATGGTATATTTATGGCAATTAAATGATAGGTTCAATTGCTGATGCTGCTTTGTGGTTTATAGATGCCTTTTACAATTGTAAATATGCACTAATTTTATTTTCTTTGGTTCCTCAAACTTATTAACTGTGAGAGCATTAATATTATTCCTAGTATCAAGTTATGAATGCGCTTTAATTATATTAAAATCTATATAAATAAATCATAATTTTATGGGAAGGTATTTCTATCGGTTAGCGGCTTAAACTCACGGCATAGTTATTTAAAATACTTCCTAGTTTATAACATATTTATTAAAATTTTTCAATTATATATTAAGCGTGATTTAGATTATTAGCTCTTAAAAATACCAAAAAAGCTAACAATTACTAAACAGATCGCACTAGTAGAAAATGTTAATTTAAGAATTGTGTGTACAGATGAAACAGACAAAGAAGACTGGGTATTAATTATTATGACAGTAATATGAAAATAGTTTCTGGTAAACGATAATAAAAAAACAATTATTTTTAAAATAATTTTTTTAATGATGCAATGGGAAACATAAGATTGTTAGTTATTGTTTTTGCAAAAAAATCTACTCAAATTTCCAACGAGTTACCTGGAATCCAGCTGTGCACCGCAGTGCTGGTAACGTAACGATGAAAAAATGACTGTCTAGCGTTGGGGTGATTTTCTTGTTTTGCGGAGTATATAGTTCCACAATCCAGCGTAAAAAAAGGAAGCCATTTCACACGGCGCCGCACATGAAGGCGATGTCATGCATAATGCAGTCGTGGGCCACGACAAAGTTTCCCCAGTAGCACTGCTGTGCATTAGGAGACAGCAGCTCCAGTGGTCGGCTTTACTCATTTTTCATTTAACTGGGACCGAGCGAGGAGGCATTCTGGAGTCACGCGGGATCCATTTGGGGTTCGACAATCCTTATTTTGGTTTTCCGTCGTTTTAAGAAATCACTACAGGCGAGTGCTGGCATGGTTCCTTGATATAACCCATGCCCTTTACTTTTCCGTTCCGGCTTATCCGAAAAAAAAAAAAAGGCGCCGCCTGTTATGACACCACTGTCAACAATTCATTAAAATAAAAGTAAAAAAAATTCATTAATGACGCCTTTGTTACTTAACACTACCTGCAAGCGAAATACTCTACTATTTTTATGTGTATAATACACCAAAATCTTTTAAATATCTCATAAAAATGTGTTACGCTATTAGTTAATATAGCATAAAAATCTGGAAAGTAAGCGTGTACTATCGTATAAATTACCATCGAACTAAAAGAANGCTATTAGTTAATATAGCATAAAAATCTGGAAAGTAAGCGTGTACTATCGTATAAATTACCATCGAACTAAAAGAAAAATTTCTCAGCAATTATCCAAAAATAATTTTTCTGAAACGATTTAAAAAATATTCATGTTTAGAGGTCGTCTGGTTATTTCCGCGATTTCGTTTATTCTTATCCGCACGATTTACTTGCTGATTGAGATAACTTTCCAGTGTGGAAACTTACTTTGCTGACGCGACTTATAAGGGCATGGTCGTTACGGCTTTACAGAGTCACAAGGTTCTGGGTTCGAGTCTCAAATAAGCTATGGAAATTTTATGGGTATTTTAAGTACCTTTTTGTAGTACCGCAGGTAAGCAGCCTTTCGTTTGGCCGCANGGCTTTACAGAGTCACAAGGTTCTGGGTTCGAGTCTCAAATAAGCTATGGAAATTTTATGGGTATTTTAAGTACCTTTTTGTAGTACCGCAGGTAAGCAGCCTTTCGTTTGGCCGCATTGCATAAAGCAAGTGAACATTTTGAAGTAAATATTTTGACAGTAAATTAAAAGTAAATATTTTGAAGAATCATTCCAGAAAATGGAATATTACGAAACATTCAAATTAAAAATTAAATTTTTATACATTTAATAAAATCACGCTAGACTAGTATTTCAACTACTGCTCTTTTCGTGACGTAACTGGCGATCTAAATATACTCAGAGTCAAACAAGTAGTTGCACCCACAAAGAAGTGTCGGATTGCAAAGCTATTCGAAACGAAGGCAAACGTTACAGAGAACACGTAATGATTACTAACTGATACTAGTATCAGCTGCATTTATTGCGGTTCACATTAATACGTATATCAGCATTACATCGGATCACAATTTTTGCGAACACAATCCGCCAGACGTCACGGCATGGAGTTGTGTGGAGGTCCCTAATGGTGTCCTGCAATAATCCACCCCATGCATTTGGAATATTTCTCGCAATTCCTGCAACTTTTGTGATAATGGCGGAGTCGCGACATAGCGGCCAATAGCATCCCACCCTTTTTAAACTACGGATAAGTCTGGATATGCGGCTGGCCATAACAGAGTATCCATGGCTTCAAGGTGCACTCCTGAGGATGCAGTGGTATGAGGACGGTAGGAGTACTGATTGCAGGAACACATGGGTGCCTGTGATGAAGACCTACTGTGATCGGGCATCGAACGAAATCGTACTCCACTCCATTACACTAGTCAATCTGGGCGTGTGAAGTGTCACAACAAACCGTACATCTTGGCACTGCCCACGTTGCCTCCACACATGAATGCGTTGGTCGTCGCCATCAATAAAAAAAAGTGGGACTCATGGCTGAAAATTGCCCGCTTCCTTTCTGCATGGCTTCAAGACAGTCGGTCACGACACCACTGCAGACTGTGGTGACGTTAATGTGGCGTTGAGGGCTGTCCTGCGTAGTGCATCTGCTTGTCAATGGTATCGGCCCTCGCAGGATGCTGCAGGGCGAGCATCATAACTCACCGAATGTCCATAATCATGACTGCTGGGGCAGTTTGCACATGCCAGACAATCCGTCGGTTCTCACTCGGGGTGGTTCGTGGCGGTCTCCCAGATCCTGCCTGCAGTACGTGCGTGCCTTCCTCCATCCACTGGCATCAACAGCGTGCTACGGTACTATCCGCGCGACCTGTATGCTGCGCAATGTTTCCCGCAGCCCGGACTATGCCGCCTCTCCCGAGCACGCCCAACTGTTTGAAGAGCTGTTCAACTCGCCTCCAAAACATACTAAGAGTTTAAAGAGTTGTCACTGACACAACGGCACGAGTCAGTTCTACTCCTTTATTGATCTTGTGATATGAAAAGCTTGCACACCGGGACGATATTTTATAGTCCCGCAGGTACAGCGATGAGGTCCACCATTGCTGACGTCGCTTGCATGGCTGAGCGTGAAACGTGATTCATCTTCATGCCTCACAATGACAAACCCACACACAACGTTTCATTCTTGTAGGTTACTTCCTTGTGGGTGCAGCTGTTTTTTTTTCCCCAACGAGGATGGTCAACATTTAAAAATGATTTTCTTCTACAGTAATGGTGTATTTGTTCTTTCTTTTTAGATCCAATACAAAACCGTAACCTAATAAAGTACAAAAACGGGAATATTCATTTCCATGAACACATCAGCGGCCTGTGATAAACTCTTGCAGGGGAAGCCGTTGTTTTTCCATTTCTGTGCTTGTTTTTTTTTTCTAGTTCAGATATCAGCCAATAAAACTTTCTACAACTGTCATCACGACACATGTGTAACGCGCACCTAGCAAGTTGCTTCAGTTCTCCCCCCACCCCCCTCACACGCCAGGCAATCACCCCTCATCCTTGGCTCCACGGGCGTGACTGAGACTGATTCCTGCTTGATAATGATGTTCAGCCACAGAGTAGGCAAGTACACAGAGATGAAATAGTGTGCCTGTTCTATTGATGTACGGGCGTGCCCATTCTTTGATTGTCTGTGCGAGGCTCTGAGAAGGGGATCTTATGTTTTATTGACTACTGCATGCTGCGAAATGTTTCCTGTCGTCTGCGCTGCCGGCTGATGAGTAGTTTAACAGGCGCTGAATGGCGAACGGGCTTTCAGTATGTTGCAAGCCGGTGACGACATTTTGCTGGCGTGTGCGGCTGGAATTGTCAGTAAAAGCGGCTGCTTCACCTCTGCATTCTTAAGTACTATGTGGTACAGTTGTGAGCAAACACCAAATTGTATTACAACATTTCGCCACACTTATTCGGAAAAAGGGTAGTAAATTGTATTTATATAAAATTTTCATTTATATCTTATATAAAACATTTTGAAACTTTGGTAATGTGATCTGCTACAGCTTAAAATTATTTTCGAACTTCTTGGAAGCAGCATAAAGAAATTTCTGAGTGTCCATTGTGTGGTTCACTTGTAGTATCATCTTAATTTTCGCAAATAAATTTAAATTTGAAACAGATTGAAGTCAAAAGTAAATTGCAGGAAAGCAAATGTCTTAATTCTAAATAAATTCTACAATGACAAGCGTTATGACTTAAAGAAATATTTCAGCTGAAATCAATATTTGCAATTAAGTATCTAATATAAATTTGGAATATAATTTTAAAGTTATTATTTTTAAAATGTGGCCAAAAATGTTAGTCTCATCAATATATATTGATATAATTTTACAAAATTAAAATATCCTTAAAAACAGAGAAAAAATATTGACACTTGAACGCTCTTAAACAACAGTAAATCGAAATTCCTTATTTTAGCTGCATACTTCAATATTAAATCACTCTATCTATGCCACTAAATTATTCTTGTTCATTGAAATAGAAAAAAGCTGAAGGTATGGACATATATCACGGATAATGTTAGCTAATGTTGTGACATTTTCTTATGTTTTCGTTGGTAATCCACCGAAATACCTCAAACTTACTGGGAGTATTCTTTCACTAAACCAACTAAATTTATAAAGAAACCGTTTTAGTTTTCTAAGATTCATACCAAGAGAACTACTAAATACGTTCAACTTATCCTTTCACTAAATAAAGCAGATTTACAAGGATGCTTTTTGCAGAATGCTGCCGGTTCAAGCTAACAGGTACATTTATTATCTACGATTGGAACTGAGCGTTCCTACATCGTAAGACTTTTTCAATCGAACATAGAATTGACATCATTGGATAAAAAAAAAGTTACTGATAACTAATGAGCCTATTTTCCTCTACATTTGTGCAAATAAATTTTAGTGAAATTCTTAAAAGCTTAGATGGCAGGTAGGCGTTGACGTCTCATTGACAGCAATCTCATTAGAGATGAAACTAGAAACATGTTAAAATGTACCAAGACATTTAAAATAGACGGGGGACTTACCCAGAATTTGAATTTAAAAAAATTTAAAATTAAGTAAGCGTGCAATTAACGGCATTACGGAGGTAAGGTAGGATTTGGAGTATCAACTTCGTATGCAATCAGTATGATGTTTTGAATGATAGCGTTCACTAACATCTAATATTTATACTGCCAACATTTTGAAAATAAGTACCTGAGCCACTAAAAAAACATACATTTACATGGTCTACGATAACGCCACTTGTGTGAAAAATTGGTCTCCAAGATATGTCATAAAAAGTAAATTTTTTTTAAACAGCGATGTCTTATAAAAACTGCCTAAAAATAGTTTCTGTATAGGATGTTTCTAATAGGTACTATAAGTATAAAAAGTTTGATTGAATTCGTTTAAATTGTCGAATAGATATGTCAAACATAACTAAACATTTATATGGCCGCCATTTTCAAAACAAATGTCTAACCCTACCTAAATCATCTAACTTTACATGGCCTCCTTTAGTTGCGCAAAATTAGGTGAAAATTAGTTTAATTGTCCTGAAAATATTGAAAAATATTCAATTTACTCACTTGATACTATTTTTCGAAAAATCCCGTAAAAGAGTATATATGTATGCATAAGTGATGCTTCTAATTAATTCTGATGCGTACAAAATTTGGTTGAATTTTGTTAAAACATTTAAATATATACAAAATTAATCTTACTAATTTATATAAACGCCATTAAAACATGTCTGCCGCACATAACACATGGTAGTTTGCATAAACTTATGTAGGAATACATCCTAACATTTTTGTATGAATCACTTGATTCGTCCTCGTGATATGACATAAAACCTCCATTGTTCTTGTGACGATCTTCAAAATTGGAGGACAAAAAGTTTGTGTGTTGTCACATTTGATAATTGTCGTAGACACAATGTGAAAAGATAAATGTAAATCTGTTACGTTGTTTTGTTGATATAGCACACTAAGCTAATCTGTTTATTTTGGCGCAATTCGGAAAATAAGAAACTTGCACACTTAAAACGCATAAATTAATATGACCTACCACAGTACAACTTCTTCGCCAAATTTGAAAGAAATCGGTTGATTGTTTCCCGAGATACAATATAAAAATTGTATTATTTCATGTGAGGCTACCTTACAAAATGGTGGAAAAATTTGGCTTTGCATAGACAATTTCTATGTTTATAATTTATACTGTCAGCATATAAAATTAAGTTGAAATATGTTTTATAGTTTCGTAGACAAAAAAATCTGAGCTAAAATATTGATAAGGACGCCATTTTGAAAACACATGTGTCTGACCCTCTTAAATTTTATCAGTTTACATGCCCTTCCATAGTGCTACTTACTTGCCAAATTTGGTAGAAATCGGTTGTTTTTTGAGATATCGCATAATTTAAATTTTTCGTGTGATAAAATTTTACATAATAGCGGATAAAGGAGATTTTGTGTGGACACATTTTATGATTGTTATATACAAATCTAGCATACAAAGTTTCATTAAAATTAATAACATAGTTTCAACGATATAACATACGGAACTAAAATAATTATATGCCCACCATTTTGTAAATAAGTGTCTGATATACCTTAACATATAATTTAACTCACCGCAGTACTACTTGTTGACCTTATTTGGTAGAAATTGGTCAATATTTTACCGACATATTACATAAAAATTTTATTTATTCGTCTGGTGCTATCTTTTAAATGGATGACAAAAAAGGGACTGTGTAGACACATTTGATGTTGGTTATATATCACACAAACTTAAGTTGGAATATATTGCATGGCTTCGAGATATATTATACGATGTTAAAATTGCTATATGGTAGCCATTTTGAAAATAAGTGTCTGGTATACTTGAAACATAAATGCACATAATTTTTTATTAAGTCATTTAGCGCTATCTTACTAATGTCCTAAAAAATGGTTGTTTTGGTTTATATGATGAATGTAATAGATACTGTCAGCGCACAAAATTTTTCCAAATTGGACAAAATGTATGGTAGTTAAAACAGATAAACCAAACTCATTTTGATAATTAGTACCTAATTACTTTCAATTACTTTTATTTATCTGGCCTATTATAGTTTAACGTACGTGCCAAATTTGGCAAAAATTGGTTGAGTAGTTCTGAGATATAATGCAAAAGCTTTATTTTTTCATGTGGCGCTATCTATCTTCTAAAATGATGGACCAACAACAATATTCCCCTATGAATTCAATGCTTACATGTTGTGCTGTTAGCATACAAAATTTGGTTTAAATAGGTTGAAAGGTTTCAGAAATATAAAATATTATACTAAATTTTAAAATCCCAGCAATTTTGAAAGTAAATGTCTACCTTGGTCAAAAACTATAAAAGTCAGATTACCGTACTTAGTACTATATGTGTACCGAGTTTGGTTAAATTCGGTTCACGCGTTCAAAAATTTAAAAAATCCGGGGGGGTGGGGGGTCACAGACACACACATACACACAGAGAGAGGAAAGTGATCTTATAAACCTTTGGATCACTAATACAACAAAGCGCTGATAAAACGAGATTCAATTCAGATATACATACTTAATAATAAAAGAGTATTTAAGAGACAAAATTTGAATGTTGATTTATGTAAAATTTCTTTGGGAATAAACGGAAGGCACAGGGCGAGAGATAAGGTAGCAATGGAATGTTGCAAGCTCGGGGGCACCAGAATTCCTTATTATTAGACGGCATTATTTATTTTAAATAAATATATTATTTAAGTATAATTTCTTTAGTTATTAAAATCTTTTACACAAAGGAATCCAATTTTCACTGACAAAATTGTTGTATAATAATTTACGCAGTATTGACGAGGTAATGCGGCAATATTCCTGCTAAACTAATAAATAATAAATACTACTGCGCGGTGCCATTAGTGTATAAAAATATTTTATTTTCACTCAGAACTGCCAAAGTACTTCCCCTCATATACAACGGACGCGCTTTCCTCTATTTTGAAGCCCGAGTGTTCAAATAGTCCTCTACTTTCCACAATGATTCACGTGTATCGGTGCAAGGCCAGCCAAGGGCCGAAACTCTGAATCGCTGCGCCGTTGAACTTCCTCCGGAACCTCGAGCTAAGCAACTACAGCTCACAGAGTGTATCACCAGAGGAAGACTTTCTGTTGCTCGCTACAGCTTTCGCCCCTCTGGCTCCTACATCATAAAGCGTTTCAGTGAGCTGCTAATAGAAGTAATTAAAACTTTTATATTTGTAAATAATAATTTGAGATTATTTTGTATTTTCGTCTCATTTTTTTTTTTCGCATTTATGTATGCATTTAATGTAAGTAGTTACTGTTCAATAGTAAAAGTGTTTAGAGCATGGAAAACAACTGTCCCTTTCCACGTACAGCATATGAAACGTTTTTTTAGGATAAACAAGCAATAAATAAAAGTTATTTTTGTAGCAACATTACGATGAAAAAAAATCGTCAAGCCATTAAATAAATGATTTAGAATAACGAAAAAAACCAGAGACCCGATATTCAATTTCTGTTTTTTTCTCAAGCCAACAATAGCTCGAAATTTCATGTACACGGTTTGGAGGTAATGATATAAGCGACAAGTCTTTAACAGACTGCACGTTTTTGAAGTTTTTCATTTCAACTCTTTTAAGTAAATTCTGAGTTTCTAAATATTTTCGGATCTAGTTTGTCATACCGGCTAATGTGTGCATTCCGTTTTAAATATGGTTCTAATATTATATTTGCAGTAATTAGCCAATATAAAACATACATTTCAGTTATAAAAAGCCTAAGAGAACCGTCAATGGGCTACAATAGTCACCCGGCATAAAAAGGGGGAGATACATTATTTCAGCGGTTTCCGTTTTTTTTTAGGGATCGTAACAATATTTTCTGTTAATTTTCGACGTAAATAATAACATTATTAATGGTAAATTACTTCAATACATTAAAGGAATTATAAAAGCTCATTCACCTGTGTTTTTGAACCATTAGACTTAAGAATTTATAAATTTGGGATAAAAGTGAAACGTATTGGTATTTATGAATACTTCAAAGACAATATAATATATTTATTCAATTTTGCCAATGTATCGTCAAGACCTGTTCAAATTCTTTAGTTATTTGCTACTCTCTTGACGTACCTGCAATACTGTATGCACACTTATCTATTTATAAAATCATTAAATTGCTGCCATATATACGTTACTAATTCATTCTTGATGTTTTTAAAGTGGGAACAAAAGTTAAAGTGAAAACATACTTTTTTTTAAAATCAATGTTTGTGTGAAAGTTTTCAAATTAAATGTGTGGAATTAATAATTCAAATCACAATTTACTATTTCGCTTTTAAAAATTAATATTTCAAAAATTATCACCGTTTTAAATTTTTCTGTTTTAATGATTTTAATGGATCCTGGAATATCTTGCACGAGAAAACAACGTCTGATCTTTGCCACTATTACATTAAACTCGGTTTTACTTGCAGTAAGCGAAGAGTGAAGGTGTGCCATTGAAGTAACTGGTCTCCTAAGAATAACTGTGGTGTTTTTCTTGTATTAGAAGGCTTCAGCATTATTTCCTCTTACACTTGATTCTCACAGTAGTCCTATGCAGTGTTATAGGATATTTGACGGTCACATCGCAGAACTCTTCAGCTACACATCATGGGTTGATTCTCACCAATGTGTCAATATCACATGTGGGGAGGAGAGTTTGGCCCTCCCACGCGGAAGTTGATCAGGCGGGCAACAGTGGCTCCGTACACGACGACCAAGGTTCTCACTTACCCTACCTGAGAGAATGTGGTGGACTTTCCCGCCAGACGGTGTGTTTTCGTGGGATGCTCAGTTACCCTTGTCCTTGTATTCCGTCGATGCTCCATCCTAAGAGTCCTACACCAAGCTTTCGTTCGAGAACGACGGGTAACCACGATTCATCCTGGAAAATTGTCACTCATGGGAGCTACCTCATACCCTAGGGGCAGCCACTAAATGCATTTTATTAAACGCTACTAAAGATTTGCAAAATTCGTATTATTGTGTGGCTGCAGAGTAAACTCCAAGCTGTTGTATATTCATCTAACTTTCTCCACTAGCCGACAATTTGTGCGGCACATACCAAAGACACTTAGCCAATCGTAAAAGTTCACAGGTAGAGCCACCAATCTCAAGTAACACGGTCATGCAATTAAATGACGCTGTATAGTTGCCAGTAACCATTGAAATCTCTAAATCTCTTCAGGCAAGTATAAGGAAGTGGATTTACATATGGCAGGTATGACAGAAATGTTTACTCCCAGTTTAGTAATACTCCCAACTCCCGTCATATATATGTTGTGTTACGCCCCTAAGACATTAATTGACCATCATTATCTAACCACTGGAGATAGGGCTACCTAATTCGAAACAAGCTGAAACATTACCAGTATTGTGAACAAAGGGAGGAGGGAGACTAGGTCACACTATTGTTGTGTAACGCATTGTGGAGTAGAAGCCTCGCTGACCCCCTTCGCGAGCGCCTGCCAGTTGACACGTGTCACGAGGCACGTGGACAGCCAGAACGGATCGCAGTTACACGTGTCAAGGTTGTGCCGAGTAAGATCTGGCATATCACCGGAGCACCCGGAAAGTGCTACGTAAATACGTAGGAGCACCTCTAGCTTCACGCCTGAGAAAACGGCTGACCAATTGAAAGGGGGGGCCACGAATACTCCTCACCCCTACCACCCTTGTAGCCAAACCGCGGAAAAATAAGCTGAGATGGTAAATTCAAGGGGCAGATCACCACTTCTCCCACCCCCGAACCTTCACGATCCATGGCACGTGGCTGAATGGCTTTGTACTGAAGGCAACCACCTCCCCCATTCCCCCAATAAGAGATACACATGCAGACACTTAGGGAGGGAGGCTGGAGAGCATATAAGCCAATTACTCGAGAAGAGGGATTAAGTTCATTATCACCGCGCCGAGGGAAGAGTTGCGTCAAGGAATCGCGAGAGGACTTCAGAACGAGCCCAGAACAGCAGACCAGGGGAGACGACAACATACGTGGGCCTTTTCCAAGGCCGCCCACATCGCCGGAGCTCATCCACAGCTGACATCATACCAGCCGAGTTAAGTATCAAGTCACCGCGCAGAGAAGGCCCCCCCCCCCTCCATCACAAAGTCGCCCACAGTTAACTCGAGTTAGCCAAAACAGAGTACCATACCTCGGAAGTGTTTCTGTACGTTGTTTTTGTTTAAACTCGAGACAATATAATTATCCAGTTAAGTGAAACGTCAAAAGACTACCTTATTGAAATACCCTCAATGCTATGTATGTTGGGTACACCATGTATAACACTCCGCCTTGTAACTAATATGGCATTATTGTCGTAAAACTGTAAAAAAAATAATGTTTACAAAATACATTATAAATGTGTCATGGGCCCTTTTTTTTTTCCAGGAAAGTTATTTCAATAATAAAACAGAAAAATTTGTTGCATAATTTATAGAAAATGGTTAACCGCATAGCATCTGTCCCATGTATTGCATAGAAACATAAATATTAACCTCAATAGGACATGCACTGAAATATGGGATTTTAGGCGGGGAGATAACTTATTAAACGCAAAAGTTTGTTGTCCACTTGAACGAAAAAATTTATCACGGATATGAACTGAATATGCGCATGAATGTGGAGTTCCGAGTTGGAAGTCATAAATTGGGAATTACATTCTACATTTTAACAAATGGGATCAATTTTATTTCACTAATTCATCGCAAATTGCACTTAAAATGGAAAAAAAATTGGAGATATACACAAGTGTGAGAAAGCGATGGTAAAGAGATTCCAATAAAATTCGTCATTCTGCATTACATTGCATCATATTACACTGACCAACAAAATTGCTTCGCGTCTACTGTAAGCGAATCACTGTTTTTACATTGCTGACCTACAAGCTACGCTATCACGAAGTTTTATATTAATACTAGGTTTTTCTAATTAAATTACACAGATTTTAGCGGTATCAAGCACAGCAAAATAGCAAATTCCTCATATTAAATTAAAAGCACATCGAAATGTTACTGAAAGTTCGACAAATTTCAGACGCGATGTAGTACATAGATACTTATCACATCGCAAATGAACTACTGCATATTTGTAGTAAAGAAAAAATGTGTTTCCACAATGATATCACGCTATGTTAACCTAAGCTAACCGCTTTACGCTTGTAATACGTAAATCACTGTTTTATTAATTTGCCAAAACAACTTTAGTCAACTTCAACTATCTTTCCTATTCCACCAATGTTTGCAGTTTTCTTTCAGTCTGAACACACCTCATGACAAAAATGAAACCAGTCAGCAATTTTCTGACGAGCTATGTCAAGTTTGTGAATTTAATTTTATNTATATATAGAGCCTCCAACACCAAAAGTAAGTTAAAAATGTACATCCCTCAAACTCATCTTCGGACGAAAAAACCGCAAACCTTTCCTAACCAAACTATCCACTTTGTCTTTTTTACAGTTCCACAACACTCTGTATTTTGTCCTTTTCTGCGGCACATCAACCAAATTTCAATTTTATTTTGTTGCATTTGGTACCATTTTATGTATTTCAAAGCAGTCATTTTTCTTGAAAAAACGTAATGCCGTCATTCACAATTTAAAAAAATCCCAAAAGAAACATTATTTTCCTACAACCATTAATAGTAATTTCTTGATCTCCATCACTCTAGACGAGTGTAGAAGAAAGTGGTCTTGCCCGTTACCTTTACAATCCACTTTTACCTGCCTGACTGCTCATTATGGCAATAAGTGTACATTATGAACATTAATTGACTTAACAGTGATTCTAACGTTTGATACATGGACTAGCCTTCCGTTTAAAATCATCATATTGGCGCCGTAAACAAAACTGAAAATTAACCTCACCAATCAAAACACGTAAATCATTCCAAGCCAATCAAACACAAACATAAACATTTCGCTGCCACAGCACAGTATACATCGGCGCATTGCAGTACATCACGTTCTGCACTTGAGCCGCTATTTATACAGTGAATCCTTTTTGCTAATTTATTCAACAGGATTTCCTACTTATGCTAGCATGGTTGCGTGTTGCCCTTCTCCAAGTATGTATAGTTAGATTACAGTTTTCCTTATTGTAACAGTAATTTTGTTCCTCAGAGAATGTTGGAATTTTAATATATACTCCCTTTGAAGAGTGTGCGTGCGCTTAATGTAAACAGAGCAAAATTAGTTTCAAGCCTTTTGGTTTAAACTTTAGGCTGGCAATGTGCACAATTACTGAAATGAGATAAAACAAGCTTAGTAAGTTATTTTTAATAACTGAAGATATAATCTATCTGTTTTCTGTGTGCACATTTTAATTAAAAATACAGCTTACGTTTTTTATCATTAAATGTCACTGTATGATTACTTTTGACTCTGTATGCAACAGAATATAAATTAGTTACATTTTATTGCTTGTCACTGTACGTATATTTTATTTCAGTTAATGTGACCCGTTTTCGACAGTGCTGCGACGAACATTAAGCCTTTGATAGCTGAGTATCCTTATGAAATTGGCAAAATAAGCAAATCAGGTGCTACATGAATCTCTGTTTTGTTTATTACTTCAAAGTATTCAGCTATCAAAGTCTGTTTGTTGCAGCACCTGACAAAAAAGTGACACTTTATATTATTAATAATGCATTTTATGCTTATCAGAATGTAGTGGTAAATCAAATCTTGCATTTTTAGAAGAAGTGCATGAAGAAGCTTTCGAAGTTTTAGATGAAGCTCTCATGAAGGAGCAAGTCATAAAAATAGGACGCAGAGCAAAATTTTTGAAAAAATATACTGAATACTTTTTAAAATCATTTCCAGTTTATGTAGTACGTAAAGAAGGGGACTGCAACTCGGAAAGAAAGGCAATGTTTACATATCAAATGAACATACCGCACCATGACTACACCATTGTTTGATGAGAATGAACACTGCACAGTTTCTCACTTCCAGTTCATTACAAATGTACTGCCTGTTCCCAATTACATTTGCATTTTTTTTAAATCTTTATTTGCAAAATTTGTCTATTTTAGTTATATCGAAAAATATTTGTGAAGTGGTGTTACTGAAAGCCATTAGATAATTACATGTTGGGGAGGGCAGCAATCTCATATTGTAACAAATTTGTAACAGGATTATACCTAAGTATTTTGTGCTCACAGCTACATATAAAAACTACCACACTTTTGTATTTTACAAGTTAAGAAAGTGATTAAGTAATTTAAGTTTGCCTTACCGCTGTTAGCATTTTATAAAGATTAATTCAGGGCCAGTTAAGGAATAACTTATAAAAACGGCCCCAAGTTGTGTATCAATTGGTATGTACCATAGTGAATTGATAAAAATGTATACGGTTAAGAATGTTTGTACCATTTCAGAAACCACTATAAATAACCTTATAAAATGAAGAAATCGCCAAAATCAAGACTGANTAAGAATGTTTGTACCATTTCAGAAACCACTATAAATAACCTTATAAAATGAAGAAATCGCCAAAATCAAGACTGCAAATATGTTCCCTACAATTTAAAATTAATATGCATAAAAATTTATTAATTAAATATTTTACGTATATTTTCTTCTATCTTAAACTTTTTTGGTACTTTTTTTTATTTTACAGTCACATCAAAATGAAAATACAATCACGCCAGTAATTTTGGACACAAACCATTCACTCGCANTTTTTTTATTTTACAGTCACATCAAAATGAAAATACAATCACGCCAGTAATTTTGGACACAAACCATTCACTCGCAGGATCATCTACAGACTCGAGTTGGAGTGCGTGTGTTCCTGCGCAGTCTACAGAACTAGAGGTGGGACCAAGCAAGATATTTAGACAAACAGAGAATGTCCCTTGGAAAAATATTTCTCAACCAACTGAACTACTTTAGTGCACTATATATCAAGCACCTTGGTTTGTAAATAACAAAGTACGGTATAAAAGTAGAAAGTGTGTTAATAGTATGATAAAGTTCCTTCTGGTCAAATCTATTTTTAATGAGAGCTGTGAGGTTGTGACTGTGGCTGGCGGTCTTCGGCTCGACTCAGGGGGTCCTCGGAAGCCGTCGACTCGGGTTTGTCGAATGTACCCGAAGGTGCTCGGCAGTTATGCCACTAATTCTTCAAGCATATATTTGTTTCTGGAAACCATATTGGTCTTATAGAGATAGGGAAAGTCAAATTGTAAATCTGTATTTATTCTTTAATTTAAAAAATTACTTTTAATTATTTTTTTTATACTGTGCCAAAATTATACATAGAGTATTGCGGAAACATGCAAAAGCCTCTCACTTAATTACTACATTTCCAGCCGACTTCTCTTAAAGACTGATTAATACACGATGCCAAAATCTGCAAATTATTCACTACCTCGACAGTTTTTTAGGTATAACTATACTACTCAGATTGTTTAATGTATATATATATATATATATTACTTAATCAAGCCCATCATAATAATAGCAGCCACATGCACGATTATTTTATAATAATCGTATGGATCAGCATCTACCAAACATGTTACAGTCTTAATAGGCATTAATTTAAATGCCAATACTGCCAGGCCTTAAAGACTTGGAATATACAGGAGTGAAAAGCAGTCTTAACTTCCGTGTTCTTGTTGACCATCTATCTGTCCATCAATCGTCCAATCATTCCATTGGCATTTGGATAAATCCATTAATCTTCAATCTTTCCATAAATATTTCACAATTTTCGCCAATCCGCAACCAATACTCACCAATCATCATCAATCTTACCATCAATATTTAGCAATTTTTCCATCAATATTTTAATATTTTCATTAACCTTCTCGCAATCGTTGGAACAATTTCGCAACATGTCTGTCAATCTGATCCACAATCGCTCCTAAATCGCTCACATGCTCCACAATCCGCTCCACAATCACTCCGCATGCTCCACATGTTCCACAATCCTTTGGTCAATTCCAATCGTTCGATCGATCCTCCTATCAATCCTCCGGTTTATCCGCTACCCATACGTACAGAAATTACATTCGTTCACCAACTATCTCCAAATTTGTACATGTCGACAGAATTAATGTTTTGTATGCAGACAACTATTGATGCATTTTATACTAAAGTCTTTATTATCATTCTATATGCATTATCTATCCATTAATAGTAGAGTGCACATAGCATCACTTTAAAGTTATGAGTGATAAAATAATATTACACACAAAAATAAAGAAAAAACAATTATTTAATAAAAATATTTTTTTATTTTATTTTTTTATTGCAATTTCANGTGATAAAATAATATTACACACAAAAATAAAGAAAAAACAATTATTTAATAAAAATATTTTTTTATTTTATTTTTTATTGCAATTTTAGAATAAAGCAGTTCAGCACAACATGCGATATAACTCCTTTTCTTTAGTTTTCTGATGATTGAAGATATCCCATTAATGTGCGAGAAATACCCATATTTTAAAGGAAAATCAAATATATGAGTCTATCAACAAGTTCATTGTGGTTTCGGGAAATATGTAGCCAGTATTCTCGACATCTTCTGCCATCTTTGTGTCGCTCATTGCAACAGATGTTTTGGATGGCTGTGTCAGAACATAGAGAAAATCGCCGTCGTCTTCAGCACCATCACTGTCTTCATGTTCATTTTCATCAATGCTCTCTTCGTGGTCATATTCACTTCCTGTTTTGAATTCTCTTTTATATTTGCTTTTCTTTGTAGCATGAGTTGTATGCTAATCAGTAGTTAGAGCCGACGACCTTTTATTTGTTCGTCGACCTCACGCGAACGTCTTGCAAGTGTACATTCTGCGCAAACCGACTCTACTGCACGGCGCAGGTCACTCATTCAGTCGTAGCATTAACTGCCTCATCATAATCTCCTGTGGAATCAGTACCTACCGATGCAGCAAGAGGTATTCCCGGCAACTCTTGCTGGCTCTCAAACGAAGAATCCTTGCAATTCTTGGCAGGGTTCTTTAATATATCGCCTTGCATAAAGTGCATGGGACCAATGTCATAATACTTCATCGCGCGAAAAAGACTCTTCGTTCAGATGATTTTCTCATGCCGACAAACATTTTGACAGAAGATGAAAACTCGATCACAGAATCGTCTCCGACAACAATTACGTGGCCGTGATGCAGATCGCTGCTCNTTTGACAGAAGATGAAAACTCGATCACAGAATCGTCTCCGACAACAATTACGTGGCCGTGATGCAGATCGCTGCTCCATGTTCGTTGAGGTCAAAAGCAGTCCTTCATATTCGCAATTCATCTTCACTGTGTAGCGAGAAAATGCTTCCAACTTGATGTTAACTTCTCGGCGCCTGAACATCAACTAAGGTATCATACATCAGCGCTCTATATATACTTTCTCCCATCACTCAGAAAACTCGTGTTTTTTGTGTAAAACGACGAGAAAATTAATATTGTTTATCATTTCGGGCTTGTAACTCAGGGCCCTAAACCCTGCATCACCTTTGTAAATAGCTTAAAACTTTGTATCAGTTGTGAATGAATATTAAACAGTGAAAAATTAATGTATGAACGTATCCCAAAAAAGGCTTAAAAAATTCAGGTCGTTAATCGAATTGCAAACCACTTATTTTACCCTTATCCCCATATCCGATAGCTAAAACCATCATTTCGCCTTTCTTATGATTTCCTAAAACGGTCTCTAAAAATTTTTCTAATTCCGAAATTGAATTATAATTTTTTTTGTAATTTCGGGTCTCGAACTCTGGTCCATACAACATACCTCAAATTTTGAGATTGCATAAATCTATATAGCATGTGCATATTAGCATGCGAACAAACATAAAATTACGTACAAAATTCGTTAAAAGTTATCCAAAAGTAGGGTCGGTATTCGATCTGTGGACCCTATATCTCACTATAAAACCTTTATTCTATATCCAAAATTTGTCTTAGAACCTAAATCATAAGTTTTATAAACCACCTACTTATATAGGATTTATTCCAACATTTGTTTTACTAAAATGTCACTTAGGTGGTTTGAGGTCATTATTTATATTTCAAATATTCTAACTTTAAAACTGCAACTTTTTCCAATGTTTTTTTTAGTTCTAACTCTAAAAAGTTTATGTAGATATTGTTGTGTATGTAATCACAACTTAATACTGAACAAATACTTGTGAACTTAGTTATTTTCAATGTTCTTCCACATTAGGCTTAAAATAAATATTGGAGATTCTGATGTTAAGCAATTTATGTATCATTATTCAGTGGTGACTAGGAATGTGCAACAAATCATTTATTTTCAATGTGAAATGTTATACTGTTTATTTTATTTTATTTGTATGTTTTTAAGAGAAAACTTTCAAGTGTGCAACAATTTTTTATTTTGACTCAAAAAAAATGTATTTATGCATTAGATATGAATTTAATGCATTTAAACATTAGGGTTACAATATAATTTCAAGAGATTCTGCTGTCATGCAATTTATATATCATTATTCAGTGGTTACAACAAATGCGTGAAATATTTTCCTTCTCAGGGTAAAATGAGTTTGATAATTTTATTTATATGTTTTTTAACTTTCCATGTGTCCCTTTTTTTTATTTTAAGTTAACAAGAAATGTGTGTATGCGTTAAATAATATTTTAATGCTTGTAAACCTAGAAACACATTTTCAATGTCCCTCTACATAAGGATTTTAAAATAATTGTAGTAGATTCTGCTGTTGTGCAATTTATGTAGGTATTATTCAGTGGTGACAACAAATGCATGACACTTATTTTCCTTGTTAAGGTGACATTGTTTGACTGTTGATTTCATTGTTTTTGTATGTTTTTGACTTGACTGAAAACTCCGTGTGCCATAGTTTTGTTTTTAATTTTAGCTCAACAAGAAATATATGTGTGAGTTATACTTAAATGTACTGCTTGTGAACCTAGATAAATATCTTCAATGTCCATCCATATTAAAGTTACAAAATAGTTGTAGAAGATTCTGCTGTTATGCAATTTATGTAGCATTGTTCAGTGGTGACAACAAATGTGTCACAAATATTTTCTGTCACCGTGAAATGAGTTTATTGTTCATTTTATTGTGTTTGTATATTTTTATTGCGAAACTTTCTGTATGTTTGTTATGAATGTATCTTATGTGTGTTATGAATGTATGTTATGTGTATTATGAATGTATGTTATGTGTGTTATGAATGTATGTTATGAATTTTTAACTTAATAAACAAAATAGTGCAAAGCTATGTATGCATTTTATTCATATATGCACTACACTGAATAGACACATGCTGCTGGTCAAATTATGTCCCTGATGTGAAGAAAAATTCATTTAAACATCGCGAAGTGGCGTGGTTAGATTTAACGTGTGTGTGTCATGTCCCCCTACAACCATGTTATTTCATACTGGTACTTTGCTTTATTTATTGAGGCAGTGAAATTTTTAGGTTATACAAATGTGTTGATAACACCTCCATATATACAGTGCTATTTTTATAACCCTATAAACTGTCCGCTATGAAATGGATCCAGTAATATATCCAGTGATGGTAAAAGTGCAGCCAAAATTTAATTGGACCCAAGTACAATTACTAGAGGAAAAATGTAACTAATTACGAGTAAAAATTACTTCAAATGAAAGTAATTGGTAACAGTAAAATTTCTTTATTTATATTAACAATTTCAAAAGCATTTTTTAAAAGTATTTATGTACCTGAGATATAAATGTTGTATTTACATTTATAAATACATTGTGATATAATAAAAAAAATGAAGGGTAATGTTATTTATATCTCTGGAATAATATTGCTAGAAAATAAAATATGCTCATAGTTATTCTACATTGACATTATTTAAAACATCTAAACATTGCCAGTTAGCAAAAAAAATTCCGTACCAGCTCTGTTAATTATTAAGCCAAATTCACTTGTAATTAACGTTTTAATCGGTAAAATACTTACGAAAAAGGAAGCAAATACTTAAAAAGAAGTTAAACCTATGCTATTTTGACAAACACAGACTATTCGCTATCACTTGCCGTAATAAATGATAATAAAATTAAAATAAACTAATTTTTTTCACTGTATATTTGCTATACACCAGGAATATTTTTGTAGAAGTATCACAGCAATTAAAATTCATTTCAATTAAAAATATATTGCTGGAAAAAACTAGCTCTCTTTTACAAGATTAACGATCGTAGGCATTATACTTGAATCGCTGCATTGGTGGTCTCCCTGCTGAATTTTAATAACCACCGGTAATGTTATTTGTATTACAAGCAGTCGACCACAGTTTCGAAACATTGCAATCAAGTGCACTATACTCTTGCCAAAAATCAACAGGAAATAGGCAAAAGTACTTTTCTCGCAGTATCGTGCTACGTGGATATTCTGTGTACCAGATCCTTATTGAGACAAGTTCTATTGTCAGTTTACATCAAAATTCGTAGGCCTAACCTCTGTTACTTCTGTGATCGATATTGAAACGCCTCAACCAAAATTTACGAAACTTTGACAGAGTCCTTAAAACATAGAAGTAATGGTGTGTATAGAATATAAAAACCTTTTATTTACTTATAGGCCTTATTGTCAAAATACACAGTGTTGCTTGAAAATGTTGCAGGATGTCTTCTATACACGTAAATATGTTAATCGAGACAACATGCATAATAAGGATATGATGTTGGAATCAATTCATTCGAGTCTGAACAAGTTTAGTTATAAATTCTACGACCGAAATTGTCTCAATCTATAAGTTATGTTTTTGCGAGGCAGCATCTTATATGTATGCTTAAACCACACATATTTAAAGAATTTGAGCAATAAATTTACGCCGAACAAATAAATTGTTATCGAAATTAGAACCTCAGGTCGTTAAGTCTCAGCCCACTGACCAAAGCACAGAGATATTAACTATTCCAGTGAACATTCACACTTGGCATTAATAATAAATAAACTTCAACAGAAAAATCACGAAAACGCAATTCAACACTGCCACTGCCGCGATAGTCATGAATTCCCTAATCTTACTGGACCCGTGTATATATTTTTCTTTTTCGTGTATCTAATGACAGTTGCTTGCCATTATTTGCTAATCATGTTTATATGAATATGTTGTGCCGGGACACAAATAATTGTACACAAATATCAAGTTGAAAGCTTTATATTTTTTAATTAATAAACATACAATAGCTTCGAAATACTACAATTTAACAAACAATTACAAATTTGCATTAAAAGCTTTAAAAAACACAATTAAATTATTCAATAATAACAATTGCTTGAAAAAAAGTAAATCTTAATTACAACTTTAAAAAATTAGATTTACGAAATTACATTTTATTTTACTTAATGATCTACCTTAAAGGAAGGCAGCAAGAACAATGCCCATCACAACCTCCAGTTCCTTTAATGCACATTTTAAAAATTACTAATATGATATTACTTCCGGCGGAGGCAGTCATAGACGACCTAGCAAAGTTCCTACCGCATAAAAACATTTCAAAACTAACCACATTTAAAACTTATGAAAAAAACCCTACGAGAGAGTCGTAGAAACAACTGACTATAAAAAAGATTAAGGCTTAGGCAGCCAAAAAGGGGACAATCATTACACATTAAAGCACGGGAAANAACAACTGACTATAAAAAAGATTAAGGCTTAGGCAGCCAAAAAGGGGACAATCATTACACATTAAAGCACGGGAAAAACAGTAACACGACGTTTTAGTTAGTCCGAAAAAAAAATTAATACCAGCAGCCAAAACCATAATTTAGAAAAAAAAACTAGCAGTACTGCTTGCCCAACACAAACACAACCATGCCACAGAAAATACCAAAACATTTTTTAAAAAGCAGCCCATAAACACGTTAATCGTTCTCCATGATTCACGGCTTTAACACCCCTTCGCTCAGCGACTCGAGCNAACAACTGACTATAAAAAAGATTAAGGCTTAGGCAGCCAAAAAGGGGACAATCATTACACATTAAAGCACGGGAACAACAGTAACACGACGTTTTAGTTAGTCCGAAAAAAAAATTAATACCAGCAGCCAAAACCATAATTTAGAAAAAAAAAACTAGCAGTACTGCTTGCCCAACACAAACACAACCATGCCACAGAAAATACCAAAACATTTTTAAAAAAGCAGCCCATAAACACGTTAATCGTTCTCCATGATTCACGGCTTTAACACCCCTTCGCTCAGCGACTCGAGCNAAAAAGCAGCCCATAAACACGTTAATCGTTCTCCATGATTCACGGCTTTAACACCCCTTCGCTCAGCGACTCGAGCAAACAAGTAAAATTAAGATATCAACATAATGACAGCTACGTCCTGCTGGACGATAAAGTGCGACGGCTAATCCATTCCGAAGTTGTCTGCAGGCGACGCGTTTGAGACGTCGGTGGGGCGACGACTTGGAGGAGCCCAGGCCATGCCAAAACTTAAATAAACTATCAAGCCCTAGTTAGAAATGACGACGCACGGAGGGGGAGAGGAAAGCAAGGAAGGGGAAACGGGAGGAGAAGGAGAGGATCCGAGCCGAGCATAGAGCACACCACCGCGCCGGAGCTGGAGGCGAAGTAAACATCTCGTGCGACGAGCGCTAGCGTCGCAACGCCGATTTAATGTTCCATCAATAAATTATTTCTTGTTGGTTAGAACGATCACATCCGAAAATACGTTCATAACACACCGTAATATAAATAAGAAAAAACTATTTTTTGCATTCCCACTTCGGATTGGATTTTGTGGTCATGTGACTACCAACAACCTCAGAATATTTTGTGCTATCTGTTTCTTTAAGCAGTCCTTGCNATTGGATTTTGTGGTCATGTGACTACCAACAACCTCAGAATATTTTGTGCTATCTGTTTCTTTAAGCAGTCCTTGCTAAGTGAGCTTCCCCAAAATAAATTCAGTGATTGCAAAACAATCTTACTGAAGGGCCACTAAAACTGAAATGTCACTTTACTTACGGAGAGTTTATTCTGCTTTGGTGAAAACTGCAAGTTTATCACAGTCAAATATTACGTTGTCGATAATGACCACAGTTCACAGGGCAGGGTGAATTGGCCTAGAGCAATCACTGTAGAAACACACACAGCCCATCGTGACAATGCAATCTGGTGTGTGTCAATTAGTGTCGATATTGTAGCCACGTGTTTTTTATTCGTTTATGTTGGTGAAATTATAAGAAATAAATACCGAGAGAAATTAAAAAAAAAACAACAGACTTGGCAAAAAAAGTAACGATTACTGATAAGTAACAATTACATCTCTTTCATCACAAGTAGACTATATGTAGAATTTACTTTTTCTTATATGTAACGAATTACAAGTAAAAATTATTCAAATAGTAATNTAAATTCAGTGATTGCAAAACAATCTTACTGAAGGGCCACTAAAACTGAAATGTCACTTTACTTACGGAGAGTTTATTCTGCTTTGGTGAAAACTGCAAGTTTATCACAGTCAAATATTACGTTGTCGATAATGACCACAGTTCACAGGGCAGGGTGAATTGGCCTAGAGCAATCACTGTAGAAACACACACAGCCCAGCGTGACAATGCAGTCTGGTGTGTGTCAATTAGTGTCGATATTGTAGCCACGTGTTTTTTATTCGTTTATGTTGGTGAAATTATAAGAAATAAATACCGAGAGAAATTAAAAAAAAACAACAGACTTGGCAAAAAAAGTAACGATTACTGATAAGTAACAATTACATCTCTTTCACCACAAGTAGACTATATGTAGAATTTACTTTTTCTTATATGTAACGAATTACAAGTAAAAATTATTCAAATAGTAATCATTACCGGTAACGAGATTACTTGTAATTAGTTACATGCCATCACTGAATAAGACTTATAAAAGATTAATGAATAACATTATAACCAAGCAGTTAATCTAATGTAATCTTGTAGTGTGCTAAATATAATTCTCTAAGTTTCCTCATTGTAAATACAAACTGTGTTTAACAAAAATATTGTTTGGTGGACTTTTGAAAGTTATTATACCAACAATATTACTGTATGTATAATAATTACACCATATGACAATAATATGTTTTAAATAAAAATATTTATTTGTTTTATTATTTTCAAAAGTGAGTCATTCAAGATTTTTTATTAAATACGGTTTATCTTTACAAAGTGGAGATGCTATTTAGTTAATTTTATTTAGCACAATACAACATTACATTGGAAGAATCTTCTTAGTTATGAATAAGAAAACTATATTAATTGTAAAGAAAATTAAAATTATTCTCTATGCTAAATTTTATTTAAAAAGAAAACAAACANTAAGAAAACTATATTAATTGTAAAGAAAATTAAAATTATTCTCTATGCTAAATTTTATTTAAAAAGAAAACAAACATTAATACAAAAAAGATGATTGTATTTATTTTAAACAGAATCAAACAAAATTTGCATTATCATAAATAAAGTGTCTTTAGAGTGTAGCGGCGTCGTCCGACACGACTCCCACATGCGTAAATCCAGGAGCGATCCCATCTAGAAGGGAACCTTGTTCGCCTGGATGGGAGGCGAGTAGTCTGACCACTAGACCACCGCGGTCCCTGCTGAGTCATGAGTCAGCCAGTGGGCAGACGGGGGTTTCTTCCCGGGTCTCCCCCACGTCACGTTAATTTGGCGGGGACAGCTGGCGCGAGGTTACGAGTGCTATGGCGGACGGCGAGAGATGTTAGAGGTGGGAAAGGATGGGCAGTGTATAAGGGGGTGGGGGGATCATAACGCACGCGCGCGCTGCCAGGAAGCTAATTAGCCGTGATGAGACTCGCCGTGGGAAGGACAGCACATGCGGGCACGGCAACACGGCCGCGAGGGCTGAAAACCATTTGGGAGCGCG
>NQII01000599.1:659945-688473 GCA_002778355.1 Clitarchus hookeri
GGGGGGGGGGAGGAGGGGGCCGTGATGAGCATCCCCTGCAACATGTCCACGGAGAGCACGGCTCAGGTCACGGCATCTGCGACCGGCCTTCAAGAGGCCACGGTACACACTCTGAAACGGCGAAACAGTAAAAAAAAAACACAGACAACAGTAAAACAAAATAATCGCAGTTAATTCTGTTAACCACCAATTTTTTGAAGACCTACTAAAGTTCTACTCCCAGGATGTTCCTCCACTTTATGCAAACAAGGCTTAACAAAGTCTAGAAAATTACACTAAGGGGACCACGCACTGCATTCGTGCGCATTCAGTTTAATGATATTTTGCATAATAAATGTTTCTTACTCGGTGTTACCAACACACACATTTTCTCTCTGGTTTTAATAGTAAAAATTACAAATGAAATTATATAATTCAGCTATAAAATGTAAGCAGGAAATACGTTTATTTTAACCTGACTATAAAACGCTTGTGATACATGAGATATTTAAGAAACAACGAAACGCGTCATACGCGGGGCGATTTTTCAAAGGGTTTGATTCAGAAAGTGATGTGAAGAAACCGCGAATTGACTATGGACAATAAGCAGTGAGAAGTAACTTGTGGACATTTTCCCAACGCATCGGCTCAAACCTAGACCAACACAATGGAGTNACCGGCCTTCAAGAGGCCACGGTACACACTCTGAAACGGCGAAACAGTAAAAAAAAAACACAGACAACAGTAAAAAAAAATAATCGCAGTTAATTCTGTTAACCACCAATTTTTTGAAGACCTACTAAAGTTCTACTCCCAGGATGTTCCTCCACTTCATGCAAACAAGGCTTAACAAAGTCTAGAAAATTACACTAAGGGGACCGCGCACCGCATTCGTGCGCATTCAGTTTAATGATGTTTTGCATAATAAATGTTTCTTACTCGGTGTTACCAACACACACATTTTCTCTCTGGTTTTAATAGTAAAAACTATAAATGAAATTATATAATTCAGCTATAAAATGTAAGCAGGAAATACGTTTATTTTAACCTAACTATAAAACGCTTGTGATACATGAGATATTTAAGAAACAACCGAACGCGTCATACGCGGGGTGATTTTTCAAAGGGTTTGATTCAGAAAGTGACGTGAAGAAACCGCGAATTGACTATAGACAATAAGCAGTGAGAAGTAACTTGTGGACATTTTCCCAACGCATCGGCTCAAACCTAGACCAACACAATGGAGTNGACAATAAGCAGTGAGAAGTAACTTGTGGACATTTTCCCAACGCATCGGCTCAAACCTAGACCAACACAATGGAGTTGTTACTTAATCCGATACTACTCTATTCCTGCTGTCGTACATGGTATTGTAGAAGCTTTTACAAGGCCTGGTGAACGAGCCGGTACAACAGCCTCCACTTGTGTTGTAGCCCGTATTAAATAGTAAAAAAAAAAAATAGTCCGACGCAAGTTTTGAACTCACACCCAAAAATTGATTTACGCGTTAACTAGCAAGACTACCACCACAAATCTGCGCCATGTTTCTCAAATAAGATTAATATATTTGTGTTTGAAAGAGCGTTCGTATTAATTTTACGTTACCGACAAAATGTTTTCAATATTTGGTAGGCATTCCGACAGTAATTAAAAGTTGTCATCAATATTATTTGTCTTTCTTGTATTTTAAACCTTTTGAATGAGTTCTAACTTCATGGACGTAAAATCAAGATGGAGGCAACCTTTTTGGTTTCAACTCGTTTCAAGTAGTGGTGACGTGGAGCGCCCTACGCTCTGAAACTGCAATGTGATGGGCCAGGTACGAAAGCCGGTATAGAACCTGCGACGGAAAATATAACATGTTCAATCACCAAACCCGGTATAAAATCTGGCCGTAGAAGGCAACTAATGCCATGATGGGTACCGTACTAGCCGGTATAACGGCCGCTATGGCAGACCTTGCACAAGCTTTCACGGAACCTTGTACCATGTAATATGTATGGCCTTANCCGGTATAACGGCCGCTATGGCAGACCTTGCACAAGCTTTCACGGAACCTTGTACCATGTAATATGTATGGCCTTAAATGCACTAGAAAATATTTTGTAAGTCATAAGTTCAGCCAATCGCCGAAAAAATATATATATTAAATTTTTTCTACCAAATTATGGACACAAATTTGTTTATACTGACATACTTAAAAAAACAACAGCCGTTAAAAAAATACAAATAAACAACTGTTTTTTTTCGAATACAGTACACACTTATGCGTTTCCATTGGTAGGTATTCAGTAACATCGTTATTGTGTCAGCTGAATTTTGGGAACCTATTGCTTTCTGCTTAGTGCCTACTGCCTAAGTTTTTTATTGTGGAAACCTCTTAATTCACGCTCGCAGTCTACTTACTGTCAAATTTTGTAATCACTCTTCGAAATAATTCCCTGTCCTCAAATGCATACTGTTTAATGTCAGAACTCTAGGGATTACTTCAGCAATGTTGGTATTAGCTGTTCACGATTAACTCGAAGTTTTTGATTCCAATCCTTAAGAAAAAAGACTGCTTAACTGTGCACATTTAACGTAGACACTGGCTGAAATATTCATGATAATTTTGGCAGCGAATTATGAAAAGAAGTTTTTAATTGCGATATGTTTAAATTTTGGACGCTGAACTTATTTCAGTATATTTCTTTTTGTTTTAAGTACAAGAACAAGAACACGGAAATTCTTCCGATTCTCCATTCGCGATTCTTTACAAATCTTTTCCAGTTGAGCTAAAGTTCTACTTCCAGGATATTCCTCCGCCTCGTGCAAACAAAGCTTAAAAAAAACATGGGTGCGTATACTTATGTACGCGCGTTAGAAGTTATACTTCTTTGGCGTTACTAAAATAAAATTTTATTACGTATGCAAATAATTTATGTAAGTAGGAAAACGATGAAATGACGGAAGAAAGACATTAAATACCACTAATAAAGGTTTGATTAAAGAACGTAATTAAACACCTACAAAAATTAACCTCAAATATTTGAAAATACTTCCAAAATATTATTATACAATCTTTGTCACTAACAAATTTTTCACGGCACAATATAAGTAAAATCAATTAATAAGATATATATTTTCACAATGAATTACTAATATAAATTAAATGTTTTTCAATTTAATTATTACATGAACTGATTTTCTGTCGGTTTTTAATATAACCACGTTCTATGTTGTGTACCTTGCTATACGATACGCGCATTCGCGTTGGGTCATACCCCTACCACGTTCAATGACGTGCGCGCGCAACTATACGCGCCTGCGCGTTGGGTCATACCCTTACCACGTTCACTGTCAAATTTCGTTACTCTGTGCGCGTGCAACTTCCGTTGCACACTAAACTTTTACCCTCAACGCGCCAAAAGAAGTATAACTTCGAAAAGTCTAGAAAGTTACACGAAGTGCACCGCATTCATGCGCACTCAGTTTAATATTATTTTCCAAAAGAACTATTTCTTACTAGGCATTACCGGTGCCACTATTTTACCTCTGTTTTATTCGTATTATTTATACATGAAATATTACAATAAATCTATAAACTAGAAGCGTAAGTTCGATTTAACCAAATATAAGACACTTTTAAATTAGCACAAGTATAAAATGCTTGCGATATATTACATATTTAGGGAACAACCAAGCACGTCATACATGGGAAGATTTTCCATAGTTTTGATTCTAAAAGTGTGAAGGAACCGCAAATAGACTATACAAGTAATTCTGAAGAACGCTACTCCGTACATTTAAGTTGGTATCATTTTTTGTACAAACACATTCCTTTTGAGTGACTTCTTCCTCCATCCTTAAAAACTGCAATTCTACGGAGTAAGAGATATCTGCACAGTAATTCACCGCAATTATTTCTTCACAGCTTACAAAGTTCATAAACGTGTTTTGCACCATTCTGCCACATTGGTTTTCAAATACGTGTGTATCTTATGAAATTCATGTGTTTTTGCTAAATTATATAACATGCACCTTTGAATAGATACCAAGTAACTACAAGGGGGAAGAGTTACCATTATCTTAGGATAGATTTTACTCACGGTAGCGTCTGGAGATTTCTTCTTACATTCCAAACATAGGCTGATGCTATGCTAGAAAAATTTCGATAATAATCTATTTCGCACCATTAGCTCTCATTGCATAGTGATGAATAATCACTTCAGATAGTTTTGTCTGGACTGCAGAGTAAAACAAACATAGAAAGTAAGAACTTCTATCTTCCCTACTTTTTCTCATAAAGATAAAAGATGCAAAATGCCAAAATTCAAGAAGATATAATAAAAACAAAATTGTGGTGGCCACAACTAGTTATGTTGATATTCATTCACCCTATCAAACTTTTTTGTGGAGAAAACAACATTTCTGTAGTCACAACAAAATTAAATTTTGGTGGCCAATAAAGTTAAATGGGGACAACTTAAAAGTTTTATGTTCACCGCGTAAATATTTGGAATCGCGAATACTAACAAATCACGTTGTGGCCGCCATAAAATATTATTATCACTATACAGTGTAGCAAAGTACAACCAATTACATAGTTTTGTTTTCAAATGTCCCTCAAAACTGTTATTTCAGTTTTGAATATGAAGTANCAAATTTTTTGTGGAGAAAACAACATTTCTGTAGTCACAACAAAATTAAATTTTGGTGGCCAATAAAGTTAAATGCGGACAACTTAAAAGTTTTATGTTCACCGCGTAAATATTTGGAATCGCGAATACTAACAAATCACGTTGTGGCCGCCATAAAATATTATTATCACTATACAGTGTCGCAAAGTACAACCAATTACATAGTTTTGTTTTCAAATGTCCCTCAAAACTGTTATTTCAGTTTTGAATATGAAGTANGCAAAGTACAACCAATTACATAGTTTTGTTTTCAAATGTCCCTCAAAACTGTTATTTCAGTTTTGAATATGAAGTATTACACATTTTATGAGACAAGGTACATATGAAAATGGTATTTAAATGGTTGTGTTTCATACTGTTACTGTTATTAGCTCTACAAAATAAGCAGAATTAATTACAAACTCTTGCGTGTTACAATTACAAAGGAATAGTTACAAAATCTGGAAAATGTAAAAAGGTGTCCGAATTATGTTTTAACAAAAAAAACATCATGTTGGTGTCCACCTCCAAGTGATTTTATTGAGAAATGATTCAGTCTCTACAACATACCTTGAAAATTTCGCTTTCTCAATCTTGTTATAATTACTAAAAAGTGCATACATTTTAACTAGTACCTTTAATCAATTATTGCTTTTTGGTTTAGGCGGAAATTAAAATGTATTTTTTTAAACCGTTTTCAGCCGATTGGGCAATAGTTAAAATATACGTATTAATAAAAAACTTTTTATGAATTTTTTATCAATGTCACAGCTTGAAAAGAGCTCTGAAATTCGCCTAATGGTATAAAGACAAGTCCAAGTTTTCGTTTATATTTATTCCTTAAATAAATAATCATATGAAGCGTGTACGTAGTCACGTTATTGTAAGTATTTTTTATGTAGTATCTCCATTGTGTACATTAAGTCGACTATTGTGTGTATTTGCGTGTCACTTTGTGTCCTTTACATTTGTTGTTACATACATGGCCTACTTCATTTCGCAAATATACGGTGAGCCGTAATTGGCAATTACGTGGTTGTTTACGCTTAATTATAACTTGTTAATGTGCACCTGGTAATCCCAAATTGAAGCAATATTTTTGCGTACGTCATTTTTAGTTTAATGAATTTCTGCAATGTTTACCCAATTTATAATATGCGTTTGTAAAATTAACCAGAAACGTTACTTTACAGTGCATTAAATAAAGACAAGCATATAAAAATGTTTCAATATGGTTTAATGACAGAAAATAATTAATTTTACTTATGTTAGGGAGTGCTATACGTTTCGCTATACATACTTTTTTTTGTAATTAACATCAGTTTATCACCGTATGTATGGAAACATTATTTGGAATTTCAGTTTCAGAATCTTTTAATCGTCTATTCACACACAAAAGCGCAGTGAATTTACTTAATAGTTCACACTCCGCCTACCATCTACAGCAGAGCTATTCAATTAGTGGTCTGCGCGCCAGATGCGGCTTATCAAACTCGTCAGACTTGCGCGAGGATAAAATATTTAATCAGCTATTCTTATTTTTAAATATAGTTTTGAACACAGTACTAATTTAACGTAATTTTTAACTATCACTAGCATAAATAATGTAAAATAATGTTATAATTTAAGGTATTACTCCTTCATGCAAATACAGCGACTATGTTTTAGTTAGCCAATACTTTGTCTTTAAGCGTGAGACCCGTAAAACAATGCAATTATTTGTAAGTGGCCCGATGGGAAAACCGCTCAAATGTCCCTGATCTACAGATTCTCTTCTGTTACACTCAGGAATAAATAAATAATTATTTTCTTCGGATAAATACATCATTTGACGGCAACCACATACTTTCCACAACTTATCTCTTAACTCTGTACCTAGTTAAATCTACAGCTATGATGAATTTCAAACCAAGCAACTCTTCAGAGTTGCTTGGTTTTGAGAGTACAAAATGTCACTATCTGTATTTAAGTTGTCATACAAAAATGAAAAAAAAANTTCAGAGTTGCTTGGTTTTGAGAGTACAAAATGTCACTATCTGTATTTAAGTTGTCATACAAAAATGAAAAAAAAATATTTTAGTTGTTATATTCCAGTTAAATACATTACGAATAACCCGATGGTGTTATAAATGAAAAGTGATCGAATTATCTGTATGAAGGGAGTTTATTTACTGCGGCTGTCAGCAAAGGTTGTTGTTTGGAAACAGAAAGAGAAAACAAGAATTTTCTTTCTTTCCGANTTTATTTACTGCGGCTGTCAGCAAAGGTTGTTGTTTGGAAACAGAAAGAGAAAACAAGAATTTTCTTTCTTTCCGAAGCAGTAATAATCAGCGCTGTTGACACACTACGCATGCGCAGGTGCAAGTGAAAGGATAAACAGGACGTGAGCTCTGTGTATAGCCATGGCCTAGGATACTGCGCTATGCTCATTAAACTAGTATTATAGGTATAGGCAATTCACGGTAAACTGAGCACTTTCGTAAGCCCTGCTTAAGATCTGCTTGTAATCACATTGTGTTTCCTTCAGACATACGTAAAATAAACATTTCCGTGGGCCTGCTCACTTCATGCATGCGTCAGTCAAGGGAAACTGTGAAATTATTGGGAATGTAAATATTTTACAGATTTCAACATTCTTACACTTATACGCATTAAAAAAACAGAAAGAAAAGTAAACCATTCTTTTATTTACCAATGTTAACGTTACATTTTTAGTTTAAGGCTAAGACATTGAACTACTTTCCGTCCGTCGGTGCCAACTTTTCTTGGCGCATGCCACTTGTGTGCCTGTTGAAATTCACGCAGCTAGAGGCATGACTTTCTTCAAAGGCTGATTTGAAAAGTGCTCACTTTATAGTGAAAAGCGTTTAAGTTTGGGTTCTGTTAGGTTTGTTTAAACTGTATAAACACTTTTTCATTTACCGAAGGTTAGTTTAGGCGGTTCTGATAGGCTGCGATCTTCAAAATTGTTGACGGTAAACTTAGAAAACGTTTGGAAGCTCTGCTTTAGGTTTATTTTTCTGTCGATCTTGTATCCTTCCGGCATAAGTAAATTTAATATAGCTATGAACCTCGTGACATTTTTTCATGCATCAGTCAAGTGAAATTGTTTGGAACCAGAATGGGTCACTAACATGCCAATTCGTAGTCGAATGTGTACAAAACGAAAAATTAATGAACTTTAATCGCCTGGCTTTACACATTACACTCGCAATACCTCATCACTTTGAGCTATTTTACTTAATTCGCAGCCAACTTAACTGAGAGCTGGCATGCCACCGTATACGGTACCCTATATGCAGTTTACAGGCGGGGATTTTTTTTTCGGAGGTTGATTTAAAAAGTACTTACTTTACCGTGAACAACCTGCACATACAGGTAAATGCTCCTGACTACAGTTATCTAGGCTTTGTTGTGTTACCAAGATATAAATAAGCGGATAAGGNACTACAGTTATCTAGGCTTTGTTGTGTTACCAAGATATAAATAAGCGGATAAGGGGTAGTTGGGCGGAGTTAACAGTTTTGTAAAATGTAGTAATGTATACATTATTTGAACGACTTTCATCAATAGTCTTGTGTTACAATATCGTAGCATTTTCTGCCGTCTCTCATTACTTTTTAGCGTCACGTTTGTGCGTGTTTACATCGGTTGTTTACTTTGTCGTAGGCTGCTCTTTTTAAGCGAAATTCCTAAGAAAAGTAAACAACTGCACACCTCAAAAAAAAGTTTTGCGCCACCTGTAATTGGTTGGACATGAAGAATGTTCGCTGGCACATTACAAAAATACATTCGTCAAGTTTGGCGTGGTATTCTGCATGATGTACAATTAGTATGTATTATAATCANGGCACATTACAAAAATACATTCGTCAAGTTTGGCGTGGTATTCTGCATGATGTACAATTAGTATGTATTATAATCCCATTCTTTCTCCAGTAACTCAGAAATTCCGATGGTGGGAAAATATTTTTGAGGTACGTACTTCGTATTTTATGTCAAACGTTTCATCTGTGTTTAAGAATTTAATATGTGCTGCAGAATTGGTTCAAGCGTCTAAAGTTAATACTAATAGCCGTACGCCGTTTACTTTACACCAACATAGATGTGAATATTACAACAAAATGGTGTAATCATCTACATATCGTGATATATGATCGAAGGTTGGGATACTACGTTGCAAAGTGATGAGTGGAAACGCCCGTTCGCAGTTATGACTGTCTTTCTCAAATGGATGCGCAATGACCATGGCCATGATAACATGATTAGTTAAGTTTGCCTAACAAAGCAACTATCACAGCGTCCAACGTAGTGGCTGCCCATTCGGTCGTAGTGTCGCTTCTAATAGATTCATTACAGAATTTAGTTCATAATTATGTGTAGCGACTTGACAGTAATAATAGCAGTGGTTAAACAAACACGACTAGTAAAAACAATTTTACAATTAGTTTCTCGAGTTGTGTCGAGATGTTTTACTATGAAATACTATTTGTAGTTCTTTCATAAATATTTCCAAATTTTCTAAAGTCCTGATAAAGATATCCTTCCAGGATATTCCTCCGTCTCATGCAAAAGAACCATAACCAAGTCTAGAATGTTACACCAATGAGAGAACGCACCACACTTGTGTGTACACCACACAACAGTATTATGCATGAGAACTAAACTATCCCTTACTAAGCAATACATATTCACTTATTTTCTGTTTTTGATTGTATTAATTACGCATTTAATATTATGTTTATAGATAAAATTATAATTGAAGTCCGTGGATTTCTCAAATTCGTTTGGAGCCATGTTAACACTTAAAAAACGTATATCTCAGTGGTACTTCTGTGACTGAACCACTGTTGTTATGACACTTTCTGGAGGTATATGAACCAGATGTCGTATCACGTGCAACCCAGGGGCCTCGGTGGCGTAGTAATCAGACAACTCCTCTCCCATCATGGTGGATCGGGTTCGATTCCCGGCGGGATCGCTCCCCGGATCTTCGCACGTGGGAATCCTGCCGGACGATGCCGCTGGTTCGCGGGTTTTCTCGGGGTCTCTCCCCCCCCCCTTGCATTCCGACGCCGCTCCGCACTCACCTCGCTTCACCCTCACCAGCTCTCAAGACTTCTATGTTAAGACTCGCCCAAATCTCCTCACTCACTCACGCGCGACCCAGAATAAAATGGGAAAAAGCGGTTGTGGCCTCAGTATGTAAGAGACTGAGAAATCTATGTTGAAGCCAGACTAATTCGCCAAGTTCACGTACCTCTAAAAATAAGTTCCACTTAATATAAAATAAGAAACTCGTATGTTGACAGAAGCATAAAACGCTTGCAACATATAACATATTTAGAAAAACAAGTAAACACGTTCGTTATACGTGGGGATAGTTTTCAAATGTTTGATTAAAAAAGAAGTGTTAAGACACTTCGAATAGACCATAGTGGGATAGTCTGGCGTGTGACGTTGTCGGTGGAGGCGAGCTTGAGCGGCGGAGCTGGCTACAGAGTCGCAGGCAGCCCGGGCTAATCACACGCAGGGCAAACACGCCGCCTAACACGAGGTATTAATTACCGACGCCAGCTCCCCGGAGAGCAGGCCGGCTCCGCAGGAGGGGCGGCAGGGGCGAGTGCCTCAAACATTAGCAGAGGGTGATAATTAGGTTTTATTGTCCCTCGCCCTGCAAGGCACGCCGTAAGTCCTGATCTTCGAGGCAACCCACTCCAACACCCCTTCCCCCGGGCACTAAAGGGGTGAAGAAGGGGGCCCGGTGTTTGTTCCTCCTTAACTCCGGGGGAGGGCGCTGTAAAATGAAAAATTATGCACTTAATGGAAGCCCGGCTTGAGAGCGCGCTGGAATGTGGGTCGGCTGAGGTTACCACTAAAAATGCAAAATGCAGCGTCGAGTTTATTAGTAGCTTGGAAAATGGGAGGGAGAGGCGTAATAAAATAGCTCTAAGAGTCGTGGGCGGTTTCTTATTTTGACTGCAAAGTTTCTCGCCGCTGCAGCGTTAACGCAGGCGAGAATATACGGCAGCAAAAACACGAGCTTTAAGAAGCTGCCGGATTAATTTCAGGGCGGCGCGCACGGTGCCTAATCCGCGGCCTTCCTAGCACTCTGTTGCCGCTACCAGAACTTGGTGCAGCCATGAAATGTCACGACTTCTGTAATAGCTGCATTTTATTTATCTCGACTTTAGATTAACTCTTCCATAGGTGTGTTATTACATCATAGGATTCGTCAGCTCTTTTCCCAAGACAAGGAAACGTCTCAATAGATTGGCGTTATCAACGATTCGTTGCAAAAACAGCTACGTTTACTTTCAATGAAAAATATTTTGTGAGAACGGCGTCCAAATTTCTATTCGTTTTACCGCATTATGTTGAACCTGTAGGAATAAAATGTCTACTGAACAAGAAAAATAGTTAAGAATGAGTCATTTAAAAATTAAACTTCGTGCCTTGGGCAGAAACTTACACCCGACATCAAATAGTTTGAACAGTATGGTATATGGTAAATTTTCGTTTTGCAATTATGGTAAAAACCTGAAATGTATAACAAAATTAAATAATTTTTATTTAAAAATAGAGTTTTATTTGAAAAAGTATTTTAAAATGACTTTCATTTATATCATTTTGACGCAGTTATTTTTTGGAGTAAAAATTGGGTAAGGAAATCTTGAATAATTGCAAAATACTTCATTTAAGTTCATCTTTGTACATGAATTCTTATAAGGGATTTGTGTTATAAATTACAGTGTCTAAAGCTTACGTCCGTTTGCCTTAAAGATTCCATTGTCAGTTGACCTAGCATCAAAATAGATGCCCGGTGATACATATTTTCAAGTAAATACGAAAAATTAAATTATTTGTCAATTCAGTACGGAACATATATTTCAGGAAACACAGATAATGTGTCATGTCGGTAAAAATATGTCGCACATTTTAAACGTTTTTCTGGCTGCAATTTACAAGGTGATCTGAACTAAAAATGCATGCCGGTATAGGTTTCGACATTAGAGACCAGGATAATAAATTTAAATTATATGTTTGTCTCAAAGCAATTTCATTATCCACTTTTCTGTTCGTTTCTCAACGGATGCGCCAAACGAAATTTAAAAAAATTAATGCACTGCAAAAAGTTTAAATGTAAGCCCCGTAAATTACTGTCCGATAAAACGACCGGACTAGGTCACAAGGAAAGACTAAAATAAAAATTATCCATTTACAACATCTCGATGGCAGAAAAAATGCATTTCTGTTCGGCATATAAACTCAAGGATCTACAAGAAGGTAATTACCAGTTACATATATATGTGATGTGTTGTACTTCGCTGCATTGATTAAAAAAATAAGGTTATTCTTGCAATCAACTACACCGCAGAGGTCGGCTGCTATTTTGAATAACATAGATTTAAACTTTACGATCGGTGACTGCCTTTACACACTGGAGAGCCAAAAAAATTGGTATAGGCGTGCGTATGCAAGTAACAGAGGTATGGAACCAATCAGGGTAACGCGATGCGGTCGGCAGTGCCTATATAAGACAACAATCGTCTGGCAAAGTTGCTAGATCGGTTACTGCTGCTACAATGGCAGGTTATCAAGATTTAAGTGAGTTTGAACGAGGTGTTATAGCCGACGCACGAGAGATGGGCCACAGCATCTCCGAGGTAGCGATAAATTTGGATTTTCGCGTACGACCATTTCACGAGTGTACCATGAATATCAGGAATCCGGTAAAACATCAAATCTTCGACATCGCTGCGGCCGAAAAATGATCGTGAACGAAAGAGACAAACTAAGACTGACGAGAATCATTAAACGTGACCGACGTGCAACTTTTTCTCAAATTGGAGCAGATTTCAATACTGGGGCATCAACAAGTGCCAGCGTGCGAACTGTTCAACAGACCATCATTGATATGGGCTTTCGGAACCGAAGGCCCACTCGTGTACCGTTCTTGACTGCACGACAAAAAGCTTTACGCCTCGCCTGGGGCCGCCAACACCGCCATTGGACTGTTGATGACTGGAAACACGTTGCCTGGTGTGACGAGTCTCGTTTCCAATTGTATCGGGTGGATGGACGTCTACGAATATGGAAACATCCTCACGAATCCATGGACCCTGCATGTCAACAGGGGACTGTTCAAGCTGGTGGAGGCTCTGTGATGGTATGGGGTGTGTGCAGTTGGCGTGAAATGGGACCCCTGATACGTCTAGATATGACTCTGACAGGTGACAGATACGTAAGCAACCTGTCCGATCACCTGCACCCATTCATGTACATTGTTCATTCCTACGGACGTGGACAATTCCAGCAGGACAATGTGACACCCCACACGTCGAGAGTTGCTACCGAGTGGCTCCAGGAACACGAACACACTTTATATTTTAGACACTTCCATTGGCCACCTAAATCACCACACGTAAACATTATTGAGCATATCTGGGATGCCTTGCAACGTGCTGTTCAGAAGATGTCTCCACCGCCTCGCGCTCCTATGGATTTGTGGATTGTCCTGGAGGATTCATGGTGTGAATTGCCTCCTGCATACCTTCAGACATTAGTCGAGTCCATGCCACGTCGTCTTGCGGCACTCCTGCGTGCTCGCGGCGGCCCTAACCGATATTAAGCAGGTGTAGCAGTTTTTTTTTGGCTTTTCAGTGTACATCTTAAGAGTTAACTTTCTTTCAAGAAATATGTGGCCGTGCGATGACTCATGGAATCAATTATCAAACGTTTAATTGTGAAAAATACCAGCCATATAGTTAGTATGTCCAGCATTGTTAATTCGCTTATTCGATCAAAGTCTATTGCAGAAGGAGTGTTTTAAAGGGTGCTGTTCTTAATTCCCACTCCACAACAAGTCTGGTTCAGTTACACAATATGTATTTTCCTGTGCTGCAATTTTTGAGTTATGATACCATTATTCAGTCTTTAATGGCATGGTAGTACTGCTATTGGCTATGCTCGTAATATATTTAAATATTTTTAATTAAATGTAAAGATAGTATTTTTTTTTAATGTTTGAAGCAACTCAGAACATACCTGTATTTGACACAACTAAACAAAAACCCACCTAATACATTATAAAAATGTCCTGTATATTAAATATGTAAGTGACATAGTTCGTACTGTATTAGTCTCCTATTATATTATTCATATTAATCTGTCAGTCTCCGGGGCCGCGGTAGCAACTTTGTTAACGCATCCGTCTTACAACACGGCGGGGATCACTCTCGGATTTTCTCATGTGGTGAACGAGGCAGACGTCGCTGTTTGCTGGTAGGTTTACTTAGGATGCTCCCGTTTCTGCTGCTCCTGCATTCCATCATCTTACCATTTCAGTGTCATGTACCATTCCACTTTAGGGTAAACCTAAAGTGCTTTCCAGTGCAGCAGTGTAACTGACTGTACAAAATGCACAACTCATTATAGTCAATTAGCGGTTCCTTCACACTTTTTCGATCAAACCTTTGAAAAATCATCCCTTATATGACGTGCTTGGTTGTATCCTAAATATTTCACCCATTACAAACGTTTTTTACTTTTGTTAACAAAAAAGTGCTTTATTTTATGTTAAATTCAAACTAAAATCATATTTTATCTATAAATTATATTTTATTTATAACTAATATCAACAAAAATAGGGATAAAATAGGTGTGTTGGTAACGCCCAGTAAGAAAAACTTCTCATGCAAAGTTATATTGCACTGAGTGCGCATGAATGCGGTTTGTTGTCTTTTTTACGTAATTTTCTATACTTAGTTAAGCTTTGTTTGCATGAGGTGGAGGAATATCTTGGATGTAGGACTTTAGCAGGGCTTCAGAGATCTGATATTTTGGAAAACAAAATATATGTATAAATAAATGTCCTCGTCATTGTTATAACACGTTGCATCTAGGTGATCGGGAAGTTTTTCATTCTGACAATTCTGTTTGCAAGAAAAAAATTAAATGTTGCTAAAAAAATATTGCTAACTGCGCAACTAGCATAGGCACTATATCTTAAATCATGCTCCATCAAAAATTACATACGAAATTATAACTTATAGAACTCAGTGTGATGTATTTCACTAACCACGCAATTTATGGAAATGAAATATTGGATTCTTGATTCTATTCAGTTCTGAGAACTTTATCTGCAACTGTAAGAGAAATAAAAATTTATATTTTAAGGCAAAGAGCATAACGGTATTCTATGGGGTTAATAAGCTATGGAAGGATTCCTCGAAAAGATATTTTAACAGTTTTCACTTTATTATAAGGGAATTTTTAAAAATTCTGAAATTAATGTTTCCGTATTTATGTAACCAAACCTGTTGAGTAAAGCGATAACAAAAACATTATTAAGTTAGTGAGCTATTGAGGAGTCGTTGAAAACACACTTTATTCATTTTTGGCCTTCTTAAGGTTTGACTTTATAAAAATCCTTTAATTAGATTTTAAGCATTTATTGAGCAGCCTTTTAAAGTAAAGAGCATTACGATATCTTATTAGGTTTTCGCCCTCATAAGGATTGAATTTCAAAAATACCATCATTAATGGTTGCCTGCGCCCTAATGGGAAGCCATCCCTAAATCATCATGCTTTTGGGTTCAATGGTTTGGGCTGTGCGTTGATGAGTGCATGAGTGAATGAGTGACAGTCAGTCAGGCAGTTCACTTCATTTTATACATATAAATTAACTTCTCTCACGTAATGCACGTAAGTCTATTAGGGGTACGGCCTATGTTATGTAATATAATTTGCAGCATACAACAAACGACGTCCGAGTCGAATACACTGCCTCTCGATTGACACACGGCATATTTATTTTAAATGGCATGCATGGTTAAAAATTCGAAGGGCAAAATGTGATGTCGAAAGTTTGTATGTGTCTCAAAATACGAATTATTTGATTCTTACATCATTCGCTAACTGGTTATATCTGAATTATTATTGCTAATTATTTCAGATGCCTCAGTCGTTTATTAACCAACCGCCATATCCCAGCTGTTATTATCGTAGCTGTGCAAGCGATAACGTATGCATGGAAATTCAGCAGTTGGAACGCGGAACAGCCGCGATTAATAAACAGAAGCTCGGGATATCAATATTGATATTCGTAGAGAAACGTATTCCCTCCAGTGCGAACATTTTATCTGCGATTTGCAATATGTCACGACCTCTTATCTTTAAAACATAAATTCATTACAGGTCATGGAATATTTCATACCTGATCATACAAGCAATAAATAATTGTTTGTATAAAATTGAACCTGTATGCGCTTAAACCTAGTTGGATCTAGGTTGAATCGTTTTAGAAAACATTTACTCTAAAAATACAACTGTTGATGCTGTTAGAAAAAAGGCTAATTGCAAGTCTATGTTTTATTTGGTTTACAAATATGGGCATACAGATGTTCAAATTTCGCATTGATCAATGACTTTAGACAAGCATATCACCCCAAGTTATCTGTCCGTGTAAAATCGGGCACTATGAGTGTTGCTAGGCTCTCAAAAAGTATAGGTTTCTAAGAACTTAATTCTTTGCAAAGTTTTCGTATGCAGTAATTTTTTTATAATCAGCCAACAAGCCCGCGCTGTTGGGATAATGGTCAAGCTATAAGCTTGACAGCACTCGGGTATTATAAAATAACATATTAAATATATTTATGTGAGGTCGGATGATAAATCCTAGTCCTTACAATCGCTTGAGATTTTACTTTAATATCACCATATAAAGTTCACCTGCTGTATAATTTATTTTGAGCATTCTATTATCGGCATGCACATTCAAACTTCAAAGCTAATACGCAGTAAAAATTTTTACTTAGTACTCGGGCACAGTATTTCTTAACTTATTATTGCGAATATTTTGCACCAGTTCAGAATAAACTTAGATTCCTGCAGGTACTTTATAACCCATTTGTTTTGGAGCAAAGTGAAACTTCGAACCATAAGTAACGCAGCTTTTTAACATAAATACAAAACTTAAATTAAGGCGCTACTTCATCATCGTCCCGTTTAAGCCGTTCAACATACACGGCGCTTACATCCACAATATTTTTAATATTCTCTTTTGATTTTCTCAGTCTATTATAGTGGGCGACGTAAGTAGGGCATCACTTTGGCCGTAGCCGTAAGAAGTGACTTGCTCAATGCATCCAACCGGTCCTAAGCACTATTCAGTGATATATATTAATCACACTTCAGAGAATTATAGGGAATATCATGCGAAATTATGTTCCACAGACTCAAGGAACTATTATTTAGGTCATATATAATTGCAAAAATTTGTTTCTCGTTGCAAATAACTTTAAATTCGTTGCAAAACAACACAACGACCGAATGAACATACAAAGGTTAGCTGTTGACAAAGAATAATGAAATAAAACACAAAATTTGTGGGAATCGCTAAATGCAGAAAAGGAACATGTCCAATGTGACAAACTTTAGGAAATCAGCATATAACCGTTTTATATGCAAACAGTGCTCAGTATTGCATACGCTGGTAATCAGTGGTAAAAATTATATTTTTGGAATGTTTCTTACAAGTTTGTAGAACACGTATCTAAACAAACCAACACGGAATTAACAGTTAAAGATTCTGGACATGTGCCATTTTTGCACATAAAATATGTTCTCTTGACTATAGAATAAATTTTTCATCTATTACTAATAGCAAACAGCGCAATTAACATATAATTAAATGTTAAACATCATTTATTACCTGTATTATTTAGAAAATGCTAATGGTCTTCATTATAGTCGGTATCACCTTGTATTACTTAAACTTTATATTCGTGGTAGGAAGCCATTTTATAAATTAAAAACTTAATAATATGACCTGTTGAAAGCACAACAAAATGATGCATGGTCTTTGTCAGTCAGTATCACCTTGTTTTATATTGTAGTCCCTAAGCCACACTAAGTTGTTAGCCAGTCAAACAATTCCCTTCAAAACATTTTGTAAGCGTCCGGAATATGAGTTTCACACTTTTTCAGATCTTCACTCTTCTATTTCAAGAGGGGAAGCTTCCCGGAATATTCTTTCTTTGCAGGCAGTTCAAGTTCTCTGCAAGCAGTATTCCTAAGCTTGAAGGAATGGACTATCAAACCAGCAACGAAGTCTCTGTTCACCACGTACCCTGGTTTTGTACTACAGTATTCAACACAGAGGTACTTGGAAACAGAAAAAGGTTCCTTTTTGTCACTTGGAATATAATTTCCCATCGACCAATCCGAGTAACAAGTTTGCTTAAACAAACATGGCCACCATCATTTCCAGTTAAGTAAGCTGTTTTGAGTAATTTATACATCCTTAAATTAATTCTTCCTGACTTCTTGACAGAAGACCTTTTGTGGAATTCACAGTATTGGAGTATTGTAAAGATTATATCTGCCCTATGAAGCACTCTTTTGATAAGCCCGAAGTCTCTATCGCAGGGTAGAAATGTGTGACCCCTCTGTGGGAAATATTGTTTTATTATCTTGTATCGTCCCAGTTCAACCAAAGGCATTAGGAATCTCACAATGGTATTGTTTTTGTTCTGTCCAGGACAATTGTCACTGAACAGGTAGAGTTTTACTATCTCTTATAAATATGGTCTTTCAAGAAACTACATACTTCAAGTGGTGACTTCTTCGCTATGCCCTCATGATACACATAAGAATAGAATGCGTTCTCAGGTTGTGTATGCCAAAAGTATTTACACTTAATTGTCTGTAGTAATATATGTTTTGCACTGAAATATGAGGTAGTGACACAACTGCAATGAAATAAAAAAACCTAAAACATTTTCCTCGTGGTTGCACATTTCACTTACTTCTTTTAAAGCACTAAAGGATTTCCTGCTTCTGCGCTTGTGAATCAACATTCCTGTAGCAGCAACTCTTTTAGAGCTATCAAAAATAAAATTACTTTTATGATTGCGTCTAAGTTCTTCACAGGTACTGCAAGTATATTTCTGTGGTATGCCAAACCTTAATTAGACATTCTTTTTAAAATAATTCCAGTTGAATGAATCTTCTACATTAGAATTTCGGCATCATTCCTTTAACATATCATACATTCTCTTTACATTCAAGCGGGCATCTAAATATTGTATTTGTTTTCCTGTGCAATGTGTTGTTTCTGTCGGAAAGAACGATATATGATAATGAATTTGACGGCATACCTCTCCAGAAATGGCATTCGCACTCGCTGATTTACCACGTAAATCCTTGGGTGATTTTCCTCCTTTAAGAAGATTTGTCAGGCGATACACTCGCTTAGAGGTTACACCATAAGCTCGCAGAATTTTTTTTTTACAAACACTAATACGGCAGCATCCAAAGAGAACGTGGTACTTTAGAGGGACAGATTTCGGCTTACTGGTTTCAGTTTCTACCCTAGAGCGTTTCCTCTTCATGTCTTCTATTTCTATAAATCACCGTAATTGCAAATCCTGCTCATATTTTGTGTTCGTTGTGTTGAACGTTTCCATTATCTGTATAATTGGCTGTTCCGTGACATCAACTAGACAACCTTTTCGAGATCTGTTAAAAAATATACCACCTTATTAGGCCATACCTGTTGCATAAAATATGAATTACAGCATTACATTGTAGCACCAGAAATGTCAGATTACATTAGCTGAACACCATGATTATGAAGAGAAACGTTTAGGTTATACGTACCCACGTCGTACGTACTTTTCCAGCCCAGTTCACATGAGGTTCGCCTTTTACTTTGGCATTGTGAATTACATTTCCTTATATAATTATCAACATTCTGTACGTCTTGTTTTCTCTTTTTCTCAGGTGAATAACAATTTCCTTCATCATTCAAAGCTGCAATTGGTATAGAACAATATAAATATTCATTGTTTTAACACTAACAGCTGTAGCTATCAGGCATATCAACTGGGCAAAACAGTTATCTGCAGAAAGGAAACATGTCCAAGACATGTTCCTCTTCTGCAACAAACGTGTATTTCTGATGCTCTTTCCATAAACTTCTGACCATCGTAGGTATTCCCTTTCTGCACAAAATTATGCGTCTAGGAGTATAGATTTCATGACTAGTAATATGTCAATTTCGTAAAAAAAGTGGACATGTTCCCTTTCTGCATTCAGCGATTCCCGCAGAAAGTTTTTGAGTCAGCTATAAACAAACGAAACTAGAAAAATACAAAACAAGTAATTAACCGAAAGGATAGTGAGAACGATATGATAAGATATGTGCCAAAAAATCTGTGGACGGCACAACGAAGAGAGCACAGACGAACGTAATAGCTAAAACAAAAAGATGTAGTCACAAGCCAAAGATGACGCACAATTAAAAGGAACGTGACTAACAAGACACGCTACCTAACGGCAAAATTAACTACAAATAAAATTCCCAAAGCGGAAGAAATCATCAGACAGCAATTTATTGTCATCCTTATATAATTCAGCGGCGTCTGTTCCATTTCACGAAGTTTTATATATAAGACGTTTCATCGTGTTCAACCCTACCATCTTTCAACTTCCAAGTTGAATCCAGTAGATGTTTTTTAAATAGATGTGCTAAACTTTAGGGGTGTTTCAATTTCACCTTTGTTAAAATACAACAGCGATAAGAAACACTTTCTACGCACATCCTTGGCATTACACGTGTAACTAAAAAATTATTTTTTCCTATTAAATAATGAATTAACAAGCAGTTTATAAGCATCTGTAAGTCTTAAACAGGAAATGATTATATTAAAAATAAATCAAATATCTTTTCAGCGCCTGAGAATATGCATAGTGTGATATTATATTCATACTATTGTCTGCCAGAATAATATTTTCTACCGTGATTTCCTTGGCAACAGCCAAGATTTGGTCTGCCTAACAGTACAACTAAAACCCGAGTGAGAATAAATGTTTACAGCCGTAACGCCAGCCGACTGAAAGATGCCGTAAAGTGCTCGCTAAATGAATTATTTAGGCGATTACGCGACGCTACAAGCTTAACATCCTTGGAGGGGATTGGGAGGAGGCTTGGTCCTTATTTGCTTGAGTCCGTGGAGTGAAAGTGACTCTGGCGCTTGTGTGCTTCAGCATTTACCCTCTGCAACCCCTCCAGAACCCCCTCTGGGGCGGCGGCGTCCGCCTCTCCCTCCTACCCCCAGTTCCTTGCGTTTCCGGACCTAGTAACGCAGAAATACGTTTCGCGCATTTCAAATGAATGTGCTTTCATTTCCTTCGTTATGTATTTTTTAAGAGAGATATAAATAGGGCTGCTCGCGAAATAAGAATAAGACTTCGTACGTCCATTTTATTTGCTATTTTGTTTCCCTGGAATGTTTTAGCCAAATTCCTTTTAGTGCCTGGTATTAAGGGTCGAAAAATAAAAATAAAAAATAATCACGAAGAAAAATGGTCAGATGTCAAGTCGAGCACAGTACAAAAAGTAACATTCTGTTCGGCTTTTATTATTCTAGAAAAATACTAGCAAATACTATTTCCACGTAAATCATTAAATTTTCATACAAATGTAAGTTGGTTTTCTGCCCTTCGACGAAAATAGAGTATAAGAGAACAAACAATGTTATCAATGTTATGCCAAAAAACTTCCTTCCCTTTTGTTTGGAGCATTATACAATTTTATTTCTTCCTTAATGCGAATATCGTTTAATTGTGTCATCTGCTGTGCGTGGTAGATTTATTTGTAAAATATCATTAAATACATTGCTGGACATGTAAATCGCTACACCATCTTTCCTTACTTGAATATTTATTATACTATCACAGACTGATATGATAATACAAATTAATAATTATTCGTTTCTGACGCTTAAGGGGCGCATTCTTTAGCATCCGCAAGCATGCCTTCAATATTGGGCAGGGCCTCTTCTCACGGCTATACAGGCAGTGATGCGACGAGGCATTCCATCATACAGGTGGCGGATAGTGTCCTGAGGCACATATCCAATTCTTCCTGCAATTACACACATAGATTAGACAGTATTTGGGCATTTGGTCGACGACGGTGCACACATCATCCCATAATATCCCATACTTGTTCAATAGTGGACAAATATGGAGACATGGTAGACCAAGGAATGGGGGCCCAGAATCTCTTTGATATATCGCTGTGCTGTTTACACTCCTTAAACAACCACGGGATGTGATCAGTAGTCATAGCTGACGGCACACCGTACCATAACACCAGGTGACCGGGACATGTGGTGTTAACGAATCAGTGCATGATCGTTGCGTTGCTTGTTCCGTCGCGAAACCCTGCTGTGGCCATCATCTGCAAAGACTGAAGCGGGACTCATCGGAGAACACAATGCATCACGAAGCACTCCTTGCAGGGCAGGTAGTCGCGAATATCGTCGTCTTGCTGTAGGTAGGCCAGGAGTCTCTTGTACACATGCCGAGCTTAATGGTGTGCGTACGTCTGCAGGAACACTTTTGGCAGAAAGTCGAGTTCGTTTTCTCGATCTAGGGCCGCAAGCGGCCATAACCTCCCATACGTGACGATCGCTGAAATGATTTTCTGCCCACTGGGTCAGCACGCAAACATCTGCTGCTTGACGATGAGAAAATTCCAGACGAGAAATAAACGGTATACTATAAGACGAGCAGGTGACGAAGACACCAGCAGGCACGGTACTGGGTCCCGAGGCCTTTTATACGGTGGTATATGAATGGAATGGAGGGGAAGGCGAAGGCACCTGATTGGCTCTGACAAAATAATTAATAGGAAAATAGGTATGGGTTGGGAAGGTGGAGAGGGTGGACAGGGGTTTAGAGCGGGGAATGAATGGGTGGTGATGAAGAGCAGAAGGAGGGGGTGGGGTGACAGAGGACCAGAGGGTCACGATGGAAGGATTGGGGGATTGTGTTGGAGGGAGTATGGATGACCAGCACAAGAAAAAGAAATATCTTTAATAAAAAAAATACTATGGAAATAAAAACCGATTAAAAAATAAAATAAAAATACATTTAATTTTTAAGTAAATCTTTTTATAATTTTTATAAGAAAAACTACTTCAAGAATAGTGACTGAAAATATTGTTATCACACATTTTCATTCTGGAATAATCATGACAGCAAAAACTTACGTTCTTCTAAATTTAAGTTTTTCCCCATACACATTATATTACATATACTTATTTCAAATCATTGCCCCAGCACATGTCCCGATAGCTCATTTGTCTAGAGTGGCGTCCATCATGCTGGTGACACAAGGTATGAAAGTTTGATCCCGCCCTTCACTAAACGATATTTAGAGCTCTGCGAAAATTAAATAAAAAAAGCAGTACCCCTCCGAGCGAGACCGAAACCAGCACCTATAGCAGGCGAAAGTTGAAAGAAGGACAAGTGGAAACTAGATGACTGAGTTGAAAGTAGGTGAGTAATAGGGTGGCACACTCTAGCAGCAATTAACAACATTGCCAGCACGAGTGGTGTCTCTAGCGGATGACGAAAAAACTATGGCCTGCATGCAAAAACAAAATAATTGCCGGAAACAAGATGATAGACAGAAACAAGATGGCACATGGAAACAATAAGGCGGAAGGAAACAATATGGCCGATGAAAACAATCTGGTAGGTGAAATCAAAATGGTGGCCTGACACAAGATGGCCAACATAAGGTCAAGGTCAAGAACACAAAATAACGGAATCCTAGATGGCAGTGGCACCTCGGCACCTCAGCCCCCTGCCCTTGCTCCCGAACACGCATTTCCTATCTACTTACAGCATGTAAACATATGCAATTTAAATATATGAGGTATGTCTTTTGAAAATAGCTGACATACAAATATTTTAGGTTTGGTTGGCATATCTATCATACCATTCCACAAATTTCGACAAAATTTTGTATACTGAAATAATTTTTTACAACCATTATTTATGCCGACAAAATACCACATTTGTCCGCAATTTTGTACAATAGCGTACATGAATAAATATATTTTTTATGTCTTACCTCAGGAAATAATTGACTGATTACTATCAAATTTGGCAAACAAGTAGTTCTGCGGCAGTTGATGTAAAAGGTTTGTTTTAATTAGGGTTTGCACTCGTTTCCAAAATGCTGGTTATTTAGCTATTTTAGTTAAGAATACTTTATCTTGGAAACCATATAATAAATTCCAACTTAACTATGTATGCTAAAAATATTATAATAACTATCAAATCCGTCTCCACAGAGCCTCTTTTGTTCGCCATTTTGTAAGACAGCGCTACATGAATAAATAACATTTCATGTCGTGTATCGGGAAACAACTAACCGATTATTACGAAATTTGGCAAACAAGTAGTACTGTGGCATTTGATGTGAGCTGGTTTGTTTTAAGTAGGTCAGACACTTATTTTCAAATGGCGGTTATACAGCTATTTAAGCTTATTATGCTATACTGTCAAAATTATGTAATTAATTACAACTTAACGTTTTATGCTGGCAGTAAATGTTACAAAAATTAAATGTGTCAACACAAAATCTCTATTGTCCGCCATTTTGTAAGATAGCACCATATGATAAACTAAAATGCCACATCTTTAGAGAAAATCAACAGATTACTACAAAAATTTGGCTAAGAAAAGTGTGCTATGGCAGGTAATGTAAATTGATATGATTTAAGTGGGCCAGACACTTATTTTCAGAATGACAGCTATTATAATACTGCAACCTATGATGCTTTATCTTCGAAACTATGTAACCGATTTTAACCTACCTTTGTATACTGTGTACATGACAGTCATTGGATGTGCTAGTACATAACCTTTTGTCCTCCATTTATAAAGATCATCATTTAAAAAAATTGAGGTTTTATGCCATATCTCGAGGACAAATCAACTGTTTCCCACCACAATTTACGTGCAAGTAGTGTTGCAGTAGTGTATGTAACCTAGCATGTTTTAGATGAGGCATGCCTTTTTAAAATGGCGTTAATTTAAATAATTTACGTAAGTTGGTTGTATCTATTAAATAATTCCACAAAATATAACTGGAATTTGTACACTAACCGTATTAAACAGAAGCATTAATAATGCATACAGAGAAACATTTTCACCACCTTTTTTGTAAAATAGTACCAGGTGATAAAACTGAACATTTTTCCATATTTCCATAACGATTCAAATAATTTCCATCAAATTTTGGACACCATTAGTGGTACAAAAGGCCATGTAAACGTACGTGATTTAAGTGGGGTCAGTCATTGATTTTCAAAATGGCATACGTATAAGTATTTTAATCAGTTTGTCGTATCTATTAAACAATTTAACCAAAAAATCCAAAGTATTTATTCTGACAGTATCTCCTAGACGAGTCGTAAACCGAATCTTTTTTCTGCAATTTTGTAAGATAGCACTAAATAAAAAAGCCAAGCTTTTACACCATATCTCAGGGGCCAATAACTTGATTTCCGCGAAATTTTTCACACGAATAGCGCTACGGTAGGGAATGTAAATTTACCTAATTTAAGTAGCTCACACAGTTTTTTTTTTTTTTCAAAATGACGGCCTTGTAAATATTTTAGATTAATAAATAGAATGACTACATCCAAAGTAGACGCTCCAAACCCAACCTCCGTAATGCAGCTGATTGCACACTAGCTTATGGTACCAGGTTCTCTAGGTTCGAGCCCCTGATAAACTCCTGAGAAGTGTCCCAGCACCAGTTTCATTTAATTTAATTGTTTAAAGTGAAGCGTTATTTCAAAGTGATATTTTGAGTGCCGGTAGTTGCTTGTTGACCACGCGTGGTGATTCCTGGCTCATGACCTTCAAGAAGGAATGAAGCAGCACCTCTAATCTTTCATGCACGGAAGTGCACGAAAGTATTTTTAATTTGTCACTGCATTCAGCATTACCCAGTACAGAACTTCTTGGCCACACAATGTCAGCCTATCGGTGAGCATTACCAAGCCCTGTTGCCACATCAATCGAGCGTCCGTCGTGTAAAATATGTGTGTCGTGAATTCCAAACTATAGTTATATAGCTTAATTATAATGCTATATATAAAGCCATGTTCGAATGTAGTAGCAAGACAAATCAATGAACCATGTACGTAATCTATTTGGGAGTTTATATACAATAGGACACTTTCTTACAAGAAGAAATGCTAATTTTTACGTTTGTAGATAACATGTTCTGAAACTTAAACTTATTGATTAGCGGCATCCATATAACATATACATATGTTATTATTTCAGTTTACTTGCAGTTAACACAGAAAAAAATTATTCATCGTTACTGCTGTAAATTATAATGGCTCATAAGCTCCTATTCTCTGTCCGCGCAGTTGTAAATGCAATTCCTTTCCGTTACAAACTTTCTCCTGCCATTCGATTTCTTATAACATATACCGAAGCTTTTCAACAAATTTGACTTGGAACTTGTTAAAGCCATATGACCTATTTTCTCTCGCATACCTGCCTAATTTGTCCCACTGTTCGTTTAACGTCATCACACGCTTTCACTGTCAAACTGTTAAAGTCTTTGTTTAATCATTTACATAAAAAAAACAATCCACACTTTTACAACTACTGGTCGCTAGCACAATGTTGACTGAGCGCCATAATTTCAAAGAAAAATTTACACGCAAGCAACTAAAAAAAAATAATGAGGAATGTTGAAAACCCGTCGCGGTGCTGGAGTTAAAAGGCACCAGCACTGCGTGGAATGAGGCTGCTGAGCAACACGTTTTCTTGTGTCGACTAAGCACGAGTCAGACTTCATTATCGTCTGCTTTTAAAGCAGGTGGGCACATTTGGNTACTGGTCGCTAGCACAATGTTGACTGAGCGCCATAATTTCAAAGAAAAATTTACACGCAAGCAACTAAAAAAAAAAAAAGAGGAATGTTGACAGCCCGTCGCGATGCTGGAGTTAACAGGCACCAGCACTGGGTGGAATGAGGCTGCTGAGCAACACGTTTTCTTGTGTCGACTAAGCACGAGTCAGAGACTTCATTATCGTCTGCTTATAAAGCAGGTGGGCACATTTGGATAAACCTACGAAATATGGCTTCCTGTCAGTGAGAAAACTAATAATATGTGCTATTCTGAACAATTGTCGTGAGTTTATGCTAGCTGTCAATGCACATTACTTAAAAGTCTAAAACACGAACGGGTAAAGATACAGACTTAGGATTTTCAACTTCTTATTCAGCAAAANAGATAAACCTACGAAATATGGCTTCCTGTCAGTGAGAAAACTAATAATATGTGCTATTCTGAACAATTGTCGTGAGGTTATGCTAGCTGTCAATGCACATTACTTAAAAGTCTAAAACACGAACGGTTAAAGATACAGACTTAGGATTTTCAACTTCTTATTCAGCAAAATGAGCCTCTTGTAGAAAGTGACTGCATTTCCAATAAATATGTCATGATTTTTGAACGCACATCAGAAACATTTTGCTCGACTCACTGTGGTCACTGTAACACTGCGAACTAGGAAAAAGTGCACAACCGTGATTGGCTACCGGCACCATACAGTGCGAGGAGCGGCGCTGATAGACTGACCTTGAGTGGTCAAGAAGTTCTGTAATTTAAATTTGCTGCTAGCGAATACGTTTTCCCGATCAAACTAAGTTTACAGTTGTTGGTGGCGAATGTATTCTCGCTAGAATAATTTTATTTGCTCCAAGAGTCATAACTGANATCGTCTGCTTTTAAAGCAGGTGGGCACATTTGGATAAACCTACGAAATATGGCTTCCTGTCAGTGAGAAAACTAATAATATGTGCTATTCTGAACAATTGTCGTGAGTTTATGCTAGCTGTCAATGCACATTACTTAAAAGTCTAAAACACGAACGGGTAAAGATACAGACTTAGGATTTTCAACTTCTTATTCAGCAAAATGAGCCTCTTGTAGAAAGTGACTGCATTTCCAATAAATATGTCATGATTTTTGAACGCACATCAGAAACATTTTGCTCGACTCACTGTGGTCACTGTAACACTGCGAACTAGCAAAAAGTGCACAGCCGTGATTGGCTACCGGCAGCATACAGTGCGAGGAGCGGCGCTGATAGACTGACCTGAGTGGTCAATAAGTTCTGTAATTTAAATTTGCTGCTGGCGAATACATTTTCCCGATCAAACTAAGTTTACAGTTGTTGGTGGCGAATGTATTCTCGCTAGAATAATTTTATTTGCTCCAAGAGTCATAACTAACGTGGGTAATTTTCTTTAATTTCTAAGTAAGTCACATTTATTTCTTTTCCTTTTGCTTATACTATTAGCCCAAGGATACTGTGAAATTAAAAGCCTTGAGGCATACCGACGGTGCTTATCAATTTCTCGAAATTTTTGGGTTAAAAACTGTAATCGACTTGAGGTTCCGTACGACAAACGAATGCTACACATTCATAAACACTTTTGTGTAAATTTATTTGATTTCAATACACTATGAGCAAAGGGTTTATTTTGTAAATTTGGTTTTGCAGAGTAACTTTACAACACGGATCAAAAATAAATATTATTACGTTAATGAGGACAATCAAAAATAATTAATGATGGCAATATATTTCAATACTTACACTATCTACTAGATGTTACATAACTTATAATAAAATTTCAAAAAATTAAATGTTTTACTTACAGCGTATTATTGCCGTTTTTTTTGTATCGCTACCCGCGTACCTCAAAAGTAAACGACCTACGTATGGCAAAAATTACTTTCCCAGTGTCTCAAGCTGACGTATAAAATATATGTATACCAGATTTTCACGAACAAATTATATTAAACACAATAGTGGGGTAGATAAGGACAAATGGAGAATATTTCATCAAAGAACCAATAGTCTAACGTCCATAGTTAACCTACTAACAGCAGTGGCAATGTGCAGGGACGGGTAGTCAATCACAATAACCAAAGTACAACAAAGGTACAGACAGTGCAATTAAATGACACTTTATGTACACATTTGGA
>NQII01000599.1:688566-752340 GCA_002778355.1 Clitarchus hookeri
CACGCAGAAGTGCCGCAAAACGACGTGGCATGGACTCGACTAATGTCTGAAGGTATGCTGGAGGCAATTCACACCATCAATCCTGCAGGGCAGTCCACAAATCCAATCTGCGCCAATTTGAGAAAGGGTTGTACGTCTGTCATGTTTAATGATTCTTGTCAGTCGTCGTTTGTCCCGTTCTTTCACAATCTTTTTCAGGCAGCAGCGATGTAGAAAATTTTATGATTTACCGGATTCCCGATATTCATGGCACACTCGCGAAATGGCCGTACGCGAACATCCAAATGTTATCGCTACCTCGGAGATGCTATGTCCCATCTCTCGTGCGCCGACTATAATACCACGTTCAAACTCACTTAAATCTTGATAACTTGCCATTGTAGCAGTAGTAACCGATCTAGCTGCCGACCACATCGCGTTACTCTGATTGGTTGCATACCTCTGTTATTTGCATACGCACGCCTATACCAGTTTTTTTTTTTTTTGCTCTTCAGTGTACATAAATAGTGATAGTTAATATTTTGAGATCTTATAAAAAATTTAATGACCAACGTGGGTAAAACCAGAATAAAAATGCTTTCGACAATTTCCATAACTGGTTAATGAATAACTGTGTGGCGAATCACCAAGCAATTATTGCTGATGCCATAGAAGTTTGATTTAAGTAGTTCTAGAGAAGAGAAAATTCGTCCAGCCGGGGAGAGGAAGGGGAGGCTTTTCAGAATAACAATAAACAAATGAACATTACAATAAAATTATATATATACAAATATTAGATTTGTTTCCACTTCCAGATATTTCAAAGTTAATTATTTTTAATTTGTAACAGAGTATACACGAATAACGTATCTGCGTGCAGGTCTNCTTCCAGATATTTCAAAGTTAATTATTTTTAATTTGTAACAGAGTATACACGAATAACGTATCTGCGTGCAGGTCTACATATTGTTGGATAATGTTATGAATGAAATCGGTTAGAATGATTTTGTCTTCAGAGACTAGGTAAGCTCATTCGCGCCGCGCCTCCTTCTTTATTCTTTCCTCCTCGAAAAAAGAGGCCAATGAAGAATGATGGAACTGTGACGTATTTAGCTGCTTTAGAGATCTTAGTAGCTGCTGCTCCGCGTGCTGACGGCGGTTTCGAATCTATAAGGCGGTACAGACAGACGTTAGGTGAGTGGGGCGGGTCGGTGGCACGGCGCATCGCGATGCATATCAATTTGCATTTCAAGAACTTGATAAATAATCCATGTCTTAACAGCCCTCATCTGCTGGAATCTCAGCGCAAGGAGTTTCCGCACGCCACTGCGATTACCTCGCCATTTGCATTTAGCCATTAGAGAGGTTAAATATTTACCAGCCGGCGGCGTGGCGTGTCCCTGCGTGCCGCTTTTTACCTGCGCACGGTACGCTAACGTGGCGGTTAGCTCTGAAAACGCACATCATTACCTTTGCACTTCACCTCTTCGTGCGCACCGAAAGCGTTAGCCGACTTGAGGGGCAGATTAACCTTCTGACGCCGCGCCGTGGAAAATTATTGTCTGGGAAATCTCTTAACACGCCCCGTTAAATTTTTTATTTATGTAGGTTTACGAAATGAAAAAAAGAACTGTAACTCACGTCCCACAAGCGAGCTTACTGTTATATAAAAATAATTATGGTTAAAATCACGTCACAATATTTAACTTCAGCCAATAGAAACATGTTGTANCTTACTGTTATATAAAAATAATTATGGTTAAAATCACGTCACAATATTTAACTTCAGCCAATAGAAACATGTTGTGGAAATTGATAAGTTTTCGACATTTTTGCTAGTTATTTTGCGTGAAGATCATTCAAAATGTATTTCCCAATGGCTATAAATGTGTATTTTTTACGAGCAGCCTAACTACAAAACAATGCCAACACTATTAGCAGGTAAATAATAAACGGCTTTCTTCCAAATTTGGTTTAAATTAATTATTTCAAAGTAAAACAAAGTACTTTGTATTAAATTGTTTTTGAGGTATATCCTATTGAGAATGGGTGAAAAAAGGTATAAAATAAATGTACCTTGTGTATTAACAACATATAAATTCAATCCCCGGCCGGGTCACTTCGAATTTTTCCATGTGGGAATCGTGCCGGACGATGCCGCTGGTCGGCGTGTTTTCTCGGGGATCTCCTGGTTCCCCCGCCTTTGCAAACTGGCGCTGTTCCNTAAATCTTGATAACTTGCCATTGTAGCAGTAGTAACCGATCTAGCTGCCGACCACATCGCGTTACTCTGATTGGTTGCATACCTCTGTTATTTGCATACGCACGCCTATACCAGTTTTTTTTTTTTTTGCTCTTCAGTGTACATAAATAGTGATAGTTAATATTTTGAGATCTTATAAAAAATTTAATGACCAACGTGGGTAAAACAAGAATAAAAATGCTTTCGACAATTTCCATAACTGGTTAATGAATAACTGTGTGGCGAATCACCAAGCAATTATTGCTGATGCAATAGAAGTTTGATTTAAGTAGTTCTAGAGAAGAGAAAATTCGTCCGGCCGGGGAGAGGAAGGGGAGGCTTTTCAGAATAACAATAAACAAATGAACATTACAATAAAATGATATATATACAAATATTAGATTTGTTTCCCCTTCCAGATATTTCAAAGTTAATTATTTTTAATTTGTAACAGAGTATACACGAATAACGTATCTGCGTGCAGGTCTACATATTGTTGGATAATGTTATGAATGAAATCGGTTAGAATGATTTTGTCTTCAGAGACTAGGTAAGCTCATTCGCGCCGCGCCTCCTTCTTTATTCTTTCCTCCTCGAAAAAAGAGGCCAATGAAGAATGATGGAACTGTGACGTATTTAGCTGCTTTAGAGATCTTAGTAGCTGCTGCTCCGCGTGCTGACGGCGGTTTCGAATCTATAAGGCGGTACAGACAGACGTTAGGTGAGTGGGGCGGGTCGGTGGCACGGCGCATCGCGATGCATATCAATTTGCATTTCAAGAACTTGATAAATAATCCATGTCTTAACAGCCCTCATCTGCTGGAATCTCAGCGCAAGGAGTTTCCGCACGCCACTGCGATTACCTCGCCATTTGCATTTAGCCATTAGAGAGGTTAAATATTTACCAGCCGGCGGCGTGGCGTGTCCCTGCGTGCCGCTTTTTACCTGCGCACGGTACGCTAACGTGGCGGTTAGCTCTGAAAACGCACATCATTACCTTTGCACTTCACCTCTTCGTGCGCACCGAAAGCGTTAGCCGACTTGAGGGGCAGATTAACCTTCTGACGCCGCGCCGTGGAAAATTATTGTCTGGGAAATCTCTTAACACGCCCCGTTAAATTTTTTATTTATGTAGGTTTACGAAATGAAAAAAAGAACTGTAACTCACGTCCCACAAGCGAGCTTACTGTTATATAAAAATAATTATGGTTAAAATCACGTCACAATATTTAACTTCAGCCAATAGAAACATGTTGTAGAAATTGATAAGTTTTCGACATTTTTGCTAGTTATTTTGCGTGAAGATCATTCAAAATTTATTTCCCAATGGCTATAAATGTGTATTTTTTACGAGCAGCCTAACTACAAACAATGCCAACACTATTAGCAGGTAAATAATAAACGGCTTTCTTCCAAATTTGGTTTAAATTAATTATTTCAAAGTAAAACAAAGTACTTTGTATTAAATTGTTTTTGAGGTATATACTATTGAGAATGGGTGAAAAAAGGTATAAAATAAATGTACCTTGTGTATTAACAACATATAAATTCAATCCCCGGCCGGGTCACTCCGAATTTTTCCATGTGGGAATCGTTCCGGACGATGCCGCTGGTCGGCGTGTTTTCTCGGGGATCTCCTGGTTCCCCCGCCTTTGCAAACTGGCGCTGTTCCATTCTCATCTCATTTCACCTTCATCGGCTCTCAAGATCTCGTTGTTAAGAGCCACGAAAGCCTTTCAACTCAACTCAACTCACAAGTAAGTAACTTACAGGAATTAAACGTGGTGGTTTGACAGTGTAGGACATTAAGATGATTCACTTTTGCGCTCGGCCATGCAAGTGACTTTAGCAAGAGCGGGCATTATCGCTGTACTTGTCGGACTATGAAAAATCGTCCTGATGTGTATGATTTCTGACTCAAACTGTTGTGTCGGTAGCGCCTCAACTTCAAACTGTAGTATGCTTTAGAGACGAGTTTGACCGCACTTCGAACAGTTCAACACGTTCGAGAGGGATCGCATAGTAGGACTGCGTGAAGCGGGGTGGTCATTTCGCCGTATTGCGCGCCATGGGTCGTGAGGGTATTGCCGGAGCACGCTGTTGGTGCCAGATGATAGAGGAAGGCACGCAGATACGACAGGCAGGATCTAGGAGACCGCCACGAACCACACCGAGTGAGAACCGACCCTTTGTCCGGCATGCGCGGAGTGTCCTAACCTCTACGATTGACATTCAGCGAGCAGTGATTCCCACCCTGCAGCCTCCTGTGAGTGCCAGTACAGTTGGCAGACGGATGCACGTCGCAGGACTACATGAACGCAGACCGTTACGACGACTGCCCCTAACACCACATCAACGTTGACACAGACTGCAGTGGTGTGACTGACTGTCATGCAGCTATGCAGAATGGCAGAGGGAAATCTTCAGTGATGAGTCCCACTTTTGTCTTGGTGATCGACGACCAATGCATCCGTGTGTGGAGGCCACGTGGGCAGAGCCAATACGAACGGTGTTGTCGTCACACGTCACACGTCCAGACAGCCTGGTTCCATGGCGTGGGGTTTGATTTCGTTTGATGCCCGATCACCGTTGGTCTTCATCACAGGCACTTTGACAGACCAACGGTACGTTCATGAGGTCCTGCAACCAGTGGCCCTACCTTTTGTGAACGCCCATGTCAGTGCTCTATTCCAACAGGCCAACGTTTGTTCTCATACCGCTGCCTTCTTAAGAGTGTGCCTTGAAGCAATGGATACAGCATTGCCAGACCTATGTACTACCTACCGAAAATGTGTGAGATGCTATTTGCCACTATATCATGACGCCATCACTTCCGCAAAATTTGCAGGAACTTCGAGTGAATATTCAAGCTGCATGGGATGGATTCTCGCAGGACACCATTAGGACCTCTACTACTCCACGCCGCGACATTTGGCGGAATGTGTTCGGAAACATGCCAGTCCGACGTCATAACGGGAGACATATGTATGAGTAGTGCAATAATTATTACCCATAGCAGTCTAAATTTGTAATAATTTCTTGTTCTTGGTGAATTTTGCCTTCCTTTTGAATAAAATTGCAATTCGCTTCTCTCTTGTGGGTGCAACTATGTTTTGACAATGAGTATATTTGTAAACTAAAATCTGAGCAACCTGCTTAAATGTTAAAGATTAAAAGAAGTAAATATATTTTATCGTGTTTATTCCAAGCGTTTACAGTATAACAGCAAGGAATAAAAGTATAAAATAGGAAAACAATTCTTTGATCAAAAATGCCGTACCTAAAGTAAACGCTATCGTTTCTAAAATAAATAAATAAAGTGGGAATTTCCAGCCGCTAAATACACAAGGACTGCGATTTGATGAAAGCCATTTAGAAAAGCATTGACTAGCTCCCTCATGTAACAGATTTATGCATTTTTAGTTATATATTAAAATATCACTTGATTATAACCCACTGATTAGATTGAAACTTACATTTGAACGTTTTAATAGTGTATTACTGGCAACAAAGAAATAGTGGAATACTTCGTGCTATCATTTATTCCCTGCAAAACACACAGGTAAAATAGCAGTCATTAAACTGCATGTCTACCGATACGGATTTTTCGNTATCATTTATTCCCTGCAAAACACACAGGTAAAATAGCAGTCATTAAACTGCATGTCTACCGATACGGATTTTTCATACTGGCACTATTTGAAATCGTGTACCATCTGCCAATTAAATATGTATGTTAAACACGGTATCGGGTGAAATATTGATTAAACATTCACTTAAGACTAAGGAAGCATTCAATATGTAAATTTTGAAATTGTTGATTTCANGGGTGAAATATTGATTAAACATTCACTTAAGACTAAGGAAGCATTCAATATGTAAATTTTGAAATTGTTGATTTCAAATAGGAAAATTGCTAGTGTAATTACATTTTATAGCAGTTATGACTTAACGGGCAGGGTAAAAGTTGTCGCTGTTTTAATACCTTTTCCTAGAACAGCATAAAGAAACGCTGCTTTTTTTAAAGTATTTCAAGGAAGAAATTATGAAGGCGATGTAAAAATTAAAAATTAATATTTCAGCCTCAACCCACTTCCCATTGTTGAGCATTTGCTCTCATTTGTTTTCCCTCCCCGACACGAACCGAACACGCTGCCATAAAGCGCTAAAATATGGAGCAGTTCTTGCGCCCGTGTTAAGGCAATAATACAGGTTTTTAATTAAGGTGCTTGTGTAAAAAGGATTGGGGAGGGCATGCACAACGCCTCTCCAATTCGGTTTTCGCTAAGGAAACAATGGACAGGGTTTTTGAAGTTGCATGGTCTGGTGCGGGGATTGGGGGATGGGGGATATAACAGGGTCAGAAAATGGGGAAGAGGCGCCAAGTTTCTGCAGAGGTATAGCGCAGGCAGCCAGGCATCACGCAAACCTTCTTCAACCCCTGTCCTGCCTCCCCCTCCTCCCTTATTTACTTTTCCATCCACCCTCTCGCAGACATCCATCTCTCTGAACTGCCAAGCAGAGCAGGCACGAGTCGCGAGAAGGAAAGAGGAGGGAAAGGGGAGGTGAAAAAGGCGCCAGTTTAATTAACACATCGTATTAATTATGCAAATTGCCCCATCAGTAGCAGTAACGGACGAATGTGTGGCAATTCCTCTGAGTATACACCGCCAGCTAGAAGGGTCGGCCTGTGGAGGAGGAAACAGCACGGCGCGGGGGTGGTAACTCCAAGGGGATGAGGAAGAACGAGTAATGCGGGTACAAACACGGAGGGTGAACTTCAACGTCGTGTTAAATGTCTGGAGGAAGGCTGCAGCCGCGGCCCCCGACGGACTTGAATTACGTACATCGCGTCCCGTGCTCGCTTTTAGAACTTAGTACAAACGATGAGGTAGTCGACGTTTCGAAAGGGAAAAAATAAGTACAATTAAGAAAAATTAATTTTCATTTCGCACAAAATTACTATTGATTTGTAACATATTGTATAGGTTTGCCTGTATCCGCCCAACTCTTCAGTTCGTGATTTGAGCGTGTAAAGTGTCCTTTCCAGGCTCGCATTACCGCCTGAAAGCATTTAACATAGTGGCAGTGTTCCATGAATAATAACATGATAAGCTTTAACAACTGAGCGTTTTGAATATGGGTATCACAGAATAAGTTCTTCCCAGAGGCTAATAATTCTCAAAGCTGGTAGTGCCATAGTTGAACGAACAAATATTGTAAAGTGGATTTCCGGGGAAAAAAAAAAAAAAAAAAAAACTTGCTTCTTTTAATTTTAACTACCTAAAAAACGTTTAATGCAACGCATCTCACAAGAACGTTTTGAAAAATTTGTTATCCCAATATATTAACCTTTTATAATATGTGTGGCTAGGAGCATATTACAATGTATCCAATGTTGTTTAATGTTCATGTGTATTTCGGTGCATGTCGGTTTATGTTTATGTACCACATACGGATATATATATATATATATGAATCAATTGGTGAGCGAAATGTACACTGGAGAGCCAAAAAATCTGGTATAGGCGTGCGTATGCAAATAATAGAGGTATGGAACCTATCACAGTAACGCGATGTGGTCGGCAGCGCCTATATAAGACAACACGTGTCTGGCAAAGTTTCTAGATCGGTTACTGCTGCTGCAATGGCATGTTATCAAGATATACGTGAGTTTGAACGTGGTGTTATAGTCGGCGCACGATAGATGGGACATAGCATCTCCGAGGTAGCGATAAAATTCGGATTTTCGCGTACGACCATTTCACGAGTGTTCCGCGAATATCGGGAATCCGGTAAAACATCAAATCTTCGACATCGCTGCGGCCGGAAAATGATCGTGAACGAACGGGACAAACGACGACTGACAAGAATCATTAAACGTGAAAGACGTGCAACCCTTTCCAAATTGGCGCAGATTTCAATACTGGGGCATCAACAAGTGCCAGCGTGCGAACTATTCAACGGACCATCATTGATATGGGCTTTCGGAGCCGAAGGCCCACTCGTGTACCGTTGTTGACTGCACTGCTTTACGCCTCACCTGGGCCCACCAACACCGCCATTAGACTGTTGATGACTGGAAACACGTTGCCTGGTCTGACGAGTCTCGTTTCCAATTGTATCGGGCGGATGAACGTGTACGGGTATGGAGACATCCTCATGAATCCATGGACCCTACTTCTCAACAAGGGACTGTTCAAGCTGGTGGAGGCTCTGTCATGGTATGGGCGTGTGCAGTTGGCGTAAAATGGGACCCCTGATACGTCTAGATACGACTCTTGACAGGAGAAAGATACGTAAGCATCCTGTCCGATCACCTGCACCCATTCATGTCCATTGTGCATTCCGACGTACGTGGACAATTCCAGCAGGACAATGTGACACCCTACACGTCGAGAGTTGCTACCGAGTGGCTCCAGGAACAATCTTCTGACTTTAGACACTTCCATTGGCCACCTAAATCACCAGACATGAACATTATTGAGTATATCTGGGATGCCTTGCAACGTCTTTCACGATATTAGGCAGGTGTACAGTTTTTTTTGCTCTTCAGTGTATTAGGTATTACAAACGCAAATAACAAATGTCAGCAAATAGTCACGATGGAATGCAAGGGCGAGAGAAATGGGAGATTCCCAATACAAATTGCCAACTAACAATGTCCGCCACGTTTAATATATGCGAAAATGCAGGGTGATCCCGCCGAGTATCTTAATAGTGGTGGGGGGCCAGTAAAACGGGCTAACTGGTTTGCTACGGGGCACCAACATGTACACATACCACCAATTTATTTTTGAAGTTAATCATACACAGATAATTAAATTATTTGTTCGCTGCTTAATCTAAATATCCTATAAATGCATCAGTCGCTTGCCTTTTATTTTGTAGGATTATCTACGATTGACTCGTTTGTATGCCCTGACAAGCCATACAGTCCTTTGCCTCTTGCTCAAAATAGCGTGAAATAAGTGATGCTATATATGGTATCGTAGTACTTCTCTCCAAAATCAAAATTGTAGCATTTTTGACACAGCTGCACAACACTAAACGAAAGAAGCAAGCACATATGTTCTTGTAACAGTGAGAGCAGGTCCTTACCGTACCGAGCGTGCCAAGACTGTGACCAGACCGTGCCGAATGCCATCTACAGCTTAGTAGTAGCTCCTCCATCACGACCGACAATGAAACTAACAATATGTTTGAACGCAGCGTAGCTGCCAACACAGAGAGGTTTATAAAGTTCCCTTTTGTATTCTTTTGTAGTAAATATACGTTCTGTTCTGTATAAATGAGTAGTTTTATTTTGAAAATGTCTTGGACTGTGTCAATAGTTGTGTTCATCGTTCGGAGTTTAAATGGTTTTTACTTGATAGCTGAAAATCATGTTTGTACAAGCTGGTTTTATGGTATACTGCAAACATAACTTCAGAACAAACACGTTCATGACATTGGTAGTAGTTTGTTATCCAGTATTTTGATCGCTGTTATGACCTAGAGAGGTCGCATCCACAGAAGCTTTTGTTTGCTTAATTGCAAATTGTAATGTCAACAACATATGATCATGCGGATCTTAAAACTATAAGACTTTTGGTTCGTAATTCGCTTAGCGTGATAAGTTATTTATGCATCTGCGAGGAATATTTTATTATTAGGGGAAAGGGGAGAAAGTAATATCGGATAGGCATTTTTTCTTTCTTTGTATTAAGAGATTTTATAATTAACCAAAATATTTACGTAATTTTTACTTTTCTTGAACCAATCACTCTAAGTCATTTTATTTTTCATCATTCAGAGCTTCTGGCCATCCGATGCGTCTGCTTGGAGTATAAAAGCTTCTCTCCTTCTCCTGTAATCCGAACACCTCCCTGTCTTCACTTTTCTCCACTCTTCTCTTTCACGAACAGTTACTGCATTTTTCTAACTGTCTTTCTTTTGGTTTGCTCTCTGAGTTTGACATCGAACATACTTTTCGTCTAACTTCTCGAATATCTTCATATTTACCATTCGCTTCACGTACCCATGTCATCAAAATCTCATGTCTCAAGTTTTTTTTACTGCCTTCGTTATCTGATCATGTTCGTCCGTGTTCTGACCCTCAAACTTTTATTCCACGTATATATGTTCTACATCAATAATATTCTCTTCGTTACCTATGCATTTGGTGAATACCTCAACACAGATAAGCAAAATGTTTAGTTTATAACCCTTTGGCTTCTGTGGGAGATGTACTTGTTCGAGATCGAGCCTTTGATGATTTTTAGCTTTTTTTCTTGTCTGCCTCGTTAATTCGTATCCTTATAGTTTTCTTACATTCTCCTCAAATATCTCAGAGTGCTTAAATAATTTCACCACCTTCATTTGCTCGTCTCAAATTATTGTTCACTAGTGTGAAGGTCACCGGTGGCCGTGTCGCCAACGCGCCTCGCTCATGTAGTGAGAAGGCCGCACAGTGGCCGGCAGTCATCTGGGCGCGCGAGCTCTCTAGTTCTCTCTTGAGGGGTGCCAGGTACCGACAGCTCAACTGGCTTTGCGATAAGTCACGCGCCGGCAGTATACAAGCAGGGTTGAAAACATTCGCTGCACAGCCCTAGAGACAAGTTAGATAAATTTGAAATTACAACAATAATGTGCGGGCATAATAAACCATACTGTTACATAGTTAACACAAAATCATACAAATAATAATTTTAAGCAAATGTTTCAAGTTTACGCTTGTAATGGAATTCGAAAAAAAATTATTTATTCTGCATTTATTTCTTTTCTCGTTTGTAACGAGTATTAGTGGGCGTTTACAGTATTCTGTAATAATTAATGTAGTGAATCTCTAGTAATAATGTAATAATTGCTGACACAAGATGCGCAGTAAAACATGTAGAGTTTCCAGCTAAACTACATTACCAAATTCACTGCAAACGAAAACATGAAAACATTTATGTTCAGATTAAATGCCATTAGACATAATATTTCTTAAAATTCATAGATTTAGTTAAAAAGTTGTGCTGTTAAATGAATAAATCTTACAATTATTCTAACAGACAGCTTGGCCAGTGACATCATCGCACCGGTGCATACTGGGAGAATCAACTGTTTTTGCACAAACTAGCTCATCCGCCATAACTTCCCATGTATCAGCATGCACACAGGACAATTTATAATTAAAAGTGGAAGAGTATTATTCTGTTTCACAAGTAACAGCAATGTAACGAACGCTTTTAAAACCTCTCATTGGTCACGCTACGAGAATTTCTCTCACTAAGAAAGAATAGGGTGCTAATTTAAAAGAAGGGGTGGAGCGACATCGTACTCTCGTTTAGCTGGGTTCTCAACTTTTATCAGATAACGGGCAAGCTGGTTTCCAGTACTGATACATCGTTGACTTTGAGACAAATCTATGTACACTGATGTACGCAGTGTGTGAGCATTTTTCTCATCATGCGACCATTCGCGTTCGTTAAAACTGGAGGTGACAGATGTGAATATTATTATTGTGAGTGATAGTGATACAGTTGTAGATGAAGTACGCAAATAAAAAGAAACATATTGGTAATACATGTTCCACTTTACACTGTAAAAAAACTTTCCTTTCAGTCGCTGCGTCCAAGTTTTACCAAATCTGACAGGGCCCAAAGAATTTTAAAAAATGTACAGTGTTAGTAAGAAAAACCTTTCACCAACAAGCTCTTCATTATGTGAAAGACGAATTGATAAGGTACACAAAGATTCGGTAATGTCATCTATAAATTATGTCTCACTTTCATTATAATGCTGGTATTTAAACACTTTGCATATGCAAATACTTAGAAAGTTATAGAAAATTTGATTTTTAAGTGGCATTCAAATTAATTTCCAAAAAAATAACTAATGTTACTGAACTCATAATAGCTCTGCTAAAGGCGAACTGTGGTCAAAGTCGTCAGTATCGGAGTCTATTATTTCCCTTCTCTGCTGTGAATGACTTTGCCGCGTCTCTGCGAGTTACCTTTACCGCCCATCTTCAGGCACGTACATTATCTGCTAACGATATATTTCGAACAGCGTCGGCTGCGCGCGCATCCCCTTTCCACCCCTCTCTCAGACGACAACGCTACCACACTTCCCTACAGTGAGGCTTGCCTAGGTAACTGCCGGTCGCTGTAATAGTGTCAACCTAAGGCGTAACTAAAATTTGGAGCGTCGTGTGACTAGGTGCTTTGGAGCCCACAGTAAGTTCCGTTGTCTTTAGTCATTTTTATATATTTGTACGACACAAAATCCAAATGTAAACCTTTTTTAAACACTAATGCATCCAATTTTTTTGGATTGTCACCCAGCTCTTAGTAAGAAACTGTAGTCCCATTCGAGAGGACTCGAGTTCAATTCCCGGTCCGGCCATCCTAATTTTGATTGTTCGCAGTTTTCCGAAATTGCGCTATGATAGTATTAGGGTACCTCACTAAAACAAGCCGTGGCCGATTTCTTAGCTGATTCTGACAATCTGTGATGTTTGTCCCGTCCCTAACGCCTTTACTTTCGTCGAGACTTTGAGAACTACATACCTGGCTTTTGAGTTACCAACACTTTCTCAGACCTATTAATGTTGAACTCCGTTGCAAATTGTTTCTCGCGTTTCTTCTCGTGCATTCAACTGTCAGGATTTTCACTTCTGAGTGCAACATCATTAACTTGCGCATAAATACGCTACCTCTTCTTAAGCACCCACTTTCACACAGCTTCCAGTACCTTCCGTATTTTGTTTCTGTACACGCCTGGGGTGTATTCGTAAACTGAGTTGTCGCGAAACGCACTGACCTTGGTGGGAGCTGGGAGAGGGAGGAAGAACGGTAATTTAGTTTTTCATTTTGGGTAACATAAAATAAGAAGACAAATAATATATTTCAAAACTTTTGTGTTACATAAATGTATACTAATAATACAGGCTGAGTATAAAATAATACCACAACTTTGAAGGTCTACAATATAAAAACCAAACAACCTACAAGCTTGGTTGACCAATCAAATTAAGAGTGTAACTGTGAAGTTTGTTTGCCATATCTTCATAAATGTTCAATGTGACCACCACGAGCGGCCCGAACGACATCTACGCGATAATCAAACTTTTTCATATAAACTTTTGCTTATGAAATGGCAAGCTCGGGGCATTGAGCAGAAGAGTATTGTCTCGAAGACAAAGAAAACCATTCAAGACATATTAAAAAAGATATAGGATTACTAGTAGACAAGCCAAAACTGGACTTTGGCAAGATAAATGATGGGAATACATCAAGGCGTTTTTATTTCAGAATCCGGTTTTATCGGCAAGAACCACTGGTGTTGACATTAACATCATCAGTATATTCAGCACACTTTTGCAAGTGATCTCTTGTGGCCACGAATTAGATGTGGAAAAGTATTGCACTTATGCTTTGGAGACAGCCCAGCTATTTGTACAAAAATTCTCATGGCATGCCATGCCTCCGACAATCCCAAAATCCTAATTCATGGTCCAGAGATCATCCACCATGCTTTTTTTTTCAATTGGTTAGCTAAGTGAAGAAGCCCAAGATGCTAGAAACCGGGAATTTAAATATTACAGAAAATATTTTTATCGGAAGGTGTCTCGAACAAAAACAAATGAAGATGTCCACAATGTGCTGCTGATATGCTCTGATCCGCTTATTTCTTCACTCAGGCAGATCCCGAAGAAGAATGTCACGCACTTTGATAAGGAGGCTCTGAACATGCTTTGGGAACCGGATGTCCGTTGTGTGATAGACGACAGCAGGGACGACACTTACAGTGTGAACGAGACTGAAGAGTCACAATCAAAGTTTTTTTGTAATTATGGTACTCCCTAATCATCTGTTTAATTTGAAATCGTACTTTTCGTTATTACAGTAGCTTTACAAAAACAAAAAACAGACTTTGTTACCATGTGACTCACATTGAGACAATTAATTATTTTTTCCTGGATAATGAATGCTTGGCCCCACTTTACATCGTGGCATGGAAACAAAGATGACCTGGATATGTTCCAGGGGAATCTCCCTCCATGTGGTTTGTGTGTGAATCCACAAAGTATCAACAGTGGTTGCTGGAGGACAGTGACGAACAAGTCGCCGACCAACCATATCCCAGACATATTCGATGAGTGACATGTCAGGCAAACGAGCAGGCCAGAGAAGCAGTGGTACCCGTCGTTCATTGAAGAAGGCTTACACATTCCTCACCTTATGTGGCTGGGAATTCTCCTGCTGAAATATAGCATGTGAAGTTGCCTGAAAGAGGGGCAGTACCTCAGGCTCTAAAATCTCCCTGGTGTAGCGGTTGCTGTTCAGATTGCCCTTAATATGTAGTAGTCGAGATTGCATGTTGTATCCAAAGGAGCCCCAAACCATTGAATGTAGCGTTTTTCCGCTATGCCGCTCCACAATGTAGGCTGCCAGATTTCTGTTACCACGGTAGTATCTTAAACGTATGCGGCAATCACTGTAGGACAAGTTGAAGCGGGACTCATCCGAAAACACTCCATGCTGCCACTCAGCACCCCAGTGACGGCGTTCACATGCGCATTGTAGTCTGAGGCGTTTGTGGTTTCTGGACAATGGAAGCCGGCGAAATGGCATGTGTGCCACCAGTCCATCTCGCAGCATATGGCGTCAAACCATCGACGCAAACAGGTCCACACCCGATGTAGTGCTCCAGTGTCAAGCCCACATTGTGGACGAGGCTGTACGGTCCCTTTCATCCATGCGGGACAAGATGAAGGTCATCCCGTGCTGTGGTCACATTCGGTGGTCCAGTTCCTGCTAGTCACTGTGTACGACCCTCTTCTATACACTTGTTCCATACACATATCACTGTCGTAGCAGCATGCCCTGTACGAGCCAAAATGTCGGTATGACAAACACATTTCCTGAAAACCGATCGATCTGCCCTGTTCGAACTCACTCACCTGCTAATATGGCGCCCTTTCTTGTCGACGGGCATACTGGCACTTGCTTTCACTTCGTTTGACGGCTCTTCACTGACTGAGCTTGAAGTAACGCTGGCCTTTTCAGTCACACAAGAGAGGGCGCTGCTGGGTCTACATTTACGTCATCTCTCTCCAATCGTAATCACTTATTGCAGGTACACTGTTATACACGTCCTCCTTGTTTGGATTCATTTGGACCATTCTTTCTGGGTGTTGTAATTTTTACTAACAATGGTGTATATAACAAAAAAATACTGGCCATAATTCAAATAGCCAACATAAAATATTGCCAAATAACTGATGAGATATTAATTACACATCACTGCATGGAAAACCGTAGACCGCAATGGAAAATTCCCAGTATCTATGGTTTTATATCAGTTAAAAAGTGATTTTCGTTTGCTTCGAATGTGCCTCGCGATGTTTCAGCAAAATACCGTCCTGCACTGAAGTAAACATATATTTTTTTACATTTTGTGATATTTTAGTTCTGAAAAATGGACGCATTTCCTAGAGCCATGAAAAACATATTGCTGGCTTAATATGTTTGTATGTATACTAAATATTTTCAAATCCCATCCGAAAATACGAAACCGTAATTATTGCGATTTTTTCTGTTTTACGGAATTTCTCGAAACTATTAAATTATTGTTTTGGTACCATGTATTCGCAAGAACTAGTTGTTAATGCCGGGTGTATCAAATTAATGTTTACTCTCACTGAACATGAATTACAGAGAAACAAATAAAGACAATCTGATGGGACTGTTTGTATTTGTAGCTTTAAGGAGAAAATTGGATGTGTGCGAATTTTATAATAGTTAAAGATGTTCAAAATGTCCACCATTAGCAGGAAGACGTCGTCTTCAACGCTGTAGAACAGAATAATAAACAGTACCTGCGGTTTCCATGGAAGTGGATTCACAGGTGGTCACAAGTGCATCTCTCATAGAATTCAGTGTCCGTGACTTTGTGGCGTACACCCCAGATAAAAATCTAACATCGTTCAATATAGGAATCTGGATGGATACTCAAAACTTTATCGTCAGCCTATCCACCTCCAAACAAATGACTCATCCAGATGTGACCATACGTCTCGATGGTAATGTGGCAGTGCACTGTCCTTCTGGAAAAAGCAATCGTAATCTGGGTAGAGTTAGCGAACAGCTGGCACAAAGTTTTCCAGCAACAATATACGGAAACTCTCTGTTGTCACTGTTCTTTCAAATAAGAATGGCCCCACAAGTCTTCTCGAAGACATACCACAGCAAGATATTACTTAACTATATCATGAGAACAGGAAAGTGGACTTTGTCCTGCACAGCATAGACAATGGTACAACCTGCCGGTGAACCGAAGAGTGTACAGGTCTCATACATACCACTACGCTGGAAGACTGTGGAAGCAAATGGATTCTCCCCTGCTCGACCAAGGTTTGTTGTGTATATAAGTAACTTACATGTGTGACGATAGTAAATCATGGGCTCTGAAGCCGCAGACAGCACTACGGTCGAGGGAGAACTGACATTTCACAGCAAGTGTAAGTGTTGGGAATCTCTTTGTGACCCTGTTGCACACATTCTGATATTATTGGCCAAAGTTCTGAAGTAGTGTTGGCTGTGATGTCATATGTGAGAGATAACTGTATAAGACTCACATATCCAGCCAGTTGCCATCAGTGCTCTAGCAATGATGAGCGCACCATTCCACCCAGAGACTACCTTCATCAGTGTGATGCCAGGTCACAGCACCCTTCACTTACAACATTGGTGATGAAGATGAGCAGCGTTAGTACAACGAGGACTGTGACGGTATAGCTCATTGGGTGCTGGCTCATAATCCAGTAGCATATGAGCACTGTCAGCAAATACACACCTGTACAACGTTCGGGAGGTGTGCAGTACCACATGTGCACAGACACGCCTCTACCATGCAGTGAGGACGAGGTGATGACTCATGCTATTCTGCATGATCCCCCCCCCCAACTACAATCCTGCAGAACCGTCAGTCATCGACGATATCCAGCTGCCAGCCATCACCACCTTCCTTGCATCACAACCTGTTCCAAGATGCAAGCGAGCTGCGAGGGCGGTATCTACAGCCATCCACTCGGAGGTACCACAGCGCTGAGCACCTCGTGCTGCCCACAGACGTCAGCAGCCCGTTGCCTGTCAGCACTGTGGTGCAGACGTCGATATGGACACTGTCTGCAGCGGAGAGGAATGATGTACTTCGTAAACTCTTCACGACCCTTCTAGATATTTTGTAGAAAGAAAAGAAAAAATTTATTTTTTATATATTTTAATTGTATATGTATATAAATATATATATTTCACAACTGTATTTAATGTTTTTTTCTATTTCTTGAGGGGAGGGGTTTATAAAAACCATACTTGAAACTCATGTACCTGTATAGTAAAGGTATCACATATGTACTGTTTGTTTCATCATCTCCATTAAAGGTTACATTCATATAAATAAACTATAGTGACAGTATTTTAAAAAGATAACATAATTGTTGGGGTGAGGGGTTAAAAACATACTTGAAACACATGTACCTGTATAGTAAAGGTATCACATACATACTGTTTGTTTCACCATCCTTATTAAAGGTAACATTAATATAAATGGACTATAGTGTCAGTATAGTAAAACGATAACATAATTGTTGGGGTAAAGTGTTAAAAAAACATACTTGAAACTCATATACCTGTATAGTAAAGGTACCGCAAACATACAACACATATATACATTTATATTCATCATCATTGCCATTATATTAAAGGTGATATTAAAGAAATGAACTATAGTGTCAGTATATTAAAAAAAGGTAACATAATTTTCTGTATATACGAAACGTAAGTATTATGGAGGCCGCAAGCACTGGGTATGTAGGGAGATATTTTGTTTGAATGGTAACATGTACTATGTACTCTAGAGACTAGACGAGTCTTAAACAAGTTGCAAGTATCATGTACACTGGAGATCGCAGCCGCTGAGTGAGCCATAAACATACTACAAGTACCATGTACGCTGAAGGTCACAGCCTTATGGGTATGTAGGTTGTGAGAGACGAGTCATACAGTCTCATTAAACGTTATTATTCCATTGCGTACGTGGTCGATGTGTTATTTGTAGAGACCTCCCTACATCCCGAGAGGGTATATAAATCTCCCGCCGACCTGCAGCTATTCAGTTGTGATCTGAACTGAAAGCTCGTTCGAGAATACACTGTTCGTTTGCTGTCGCACACTGTCTAAAAGTACTTGCCTCACCGTTAGCAGAACTTCATATTCGACACTTGTGGTAAGTGTTCCTCGAGACAAGTTGGACAGTATATTGTCCCATATAAGTTGGCGAAATTTTGACAGTTCAACGATTGTAGTGCCATATATTTACTTATCGTTTATCCTTTCCCCATTACCTGGTGAGTCAAGTGGAGGCTGTATTATCACCATGTTGACAGTTACCCTACTTGTCATTGTAATGCTAAAAAAATTATAAGATATTTATAGACTGACATCTGTCTAAACATTTATGTACATGTAAAAATATAAACCCTTGCAGAAAATGAAATATTTGCTAACTCTTTTAATTTATCTGAGACAACGAATTTGAGTTAACATTTGCGAGTCAGTCCAAAGGTAATTACTAGTAATCAAAATCACTGTACACTGAAATAAATATTGCTTTAAAATTATCAGAACTCGCGGAAAACTTATTGGTATATGCTTGTAAATTTGTTACTTTACACAGGATACTATGTGAAAAAGAACTCTCAAGGGTTGAAGTTGTTTCATTTTATCACAATTTAGTTTAATGAACATTTCATTTTGAAAATCTGTACATTACTTTACCGCGTACTTTAGTATGTAACACTGTTTTATGACCATGTAAAATTAAATATATAATTAATATAAGAGAACTTCAGTGTATTTTCTGCTTGTCTGATGCGTGTTGGCATTGCACTCATAATAGTTGACATTGTATTAATATTTGTTCATTCATACATCAGCTGATACCGAATTTTGACAGGTTGTTTGTTTCAAATGCGCTATGTTGTCACTTACTGTCACAATCTAGCCAAATGAGATTCTTGTCGACTCTGTGCAGTGCTCATTTAGGTGAATGGCAAGCCTGCTGGAGAGAGAAGCAGCTCCTTCGCCCGGCCTCACACACACACAATGCTAGGTCCGTGAGGCAGGAAAAGTGGATCTACACCGCTCTTATGATCGGTCGCGGGCCAGCGGCTCTCCCGACTAGTTTCGCGCGCACGCACAGATGCCACTATGCTTATTCGCGGGCCGGCGGTGGCCCCGCCACCTTAGCGCGCACGCACAGATCGCATTATAATCACTTATTGGCCGGCAGTGTATCGTTTCTGCATGTGCACGGCGACCCCAATGTACTCACCCGAGGCCCGCCAGTAATTTCTATCTCTAGTTTATTAACAGCGTAATTTTTAAAGTGTTTTGTTATAATTGACACAACATACTCTATCTATGCTGTAATAAGAGTTATGTACAAGTGTTGGTGGTTAGATGTTTACTTTTGAGACGTACTCCCAACCTCATTTGAGACTTCGAGGCTAGAACAGAGCTCTCTCTCTCTCTCTCTCTCTTTCTCTCTCTATAATAAGTGTTATGTATGAGTGTTGTTGGTCATGCATTCCACCAAACTGACCAGTAGAGACTTCCATCAGCATTACTTCGTCTCCACATTCAAGATGGATTCTACTAGTTCTTCTGCATCAACATCATAAACAGTTGGCACACTCCCATTGAATATTGCACCTACGATGCGACGACCTGTACTAGAGTGCTGTTTCTGCGATCGTATGTTTGCCGATCGCTCAAATTGCTTGTGTCACGAATGCACCTGCTCCCTGAAGCCATTCAGGGAGACATCACATACATGTGTGATAGGTGTGGGGTGAAATTTGCCTGCACCGATAAACTTAATGGCAGTTTTGCAACATGCGCAGGACTGATCAGGCAGAATGCATCGACCCACTTCACGTTTTGCAATGACAGGTTCAACCAAAATAGAGAAGCACATCGCCATGAACGTGGATGCGGGGTGAATCCTGATGCTGAGAAACTGGAATGCTGGAACTGTGGCAGGCAGTTTACCCGAACAGATAAACTACGTACACACAGCACTAAATGTGATGGAACCCCCACCCCACCTACGATAAAAAGGGCTCACATGACAGCCCCCCAGCCAGAATCATCACAGTCCATATCGGCCCGCATAATTGCTGCCGACGGCCGATCTCATCGTAGGACCATCGTCAGCGGTAGCAGCGAGTGTAACGCCTATGGATTCGTAGAGGTGAAGAGTGCATTTCTAGGCATCATGAAGACTTATGTTGCTGAGAATAATTCGAGCCAGTCTGTTTATATTTGCGACTACCTCGAACGAATAAAGGAGAATATCATCGGCCAGCTGGAGCAGGATATCGAGGACCAGGTGGTGGTTAAATTCAATATTTTCCTCGAGTGCATATATGGCAAGCAAGAGCCACACGACGACGAGACAGATTATCGAGACTTCAAGACAAATAATGTGCCTCTCTTCAATGCTGATAACATTGAAGATGCTATGTCGGCTGCCATTGTGAAGTTATACCAGGAGGAGGATGAGTACATGGGGAAGAGAAGTGGCTGAACCCTGACCTCTGGGAAAAGGCTTCAACTGTGTGTTAACAATCTCAACCCACTGAGAGCTTCCTCATACATTGCCCTGCCTGCACAAGTTGAAGGTAAGAAGTTTATTATTGACCCACTAAACCAGGACCAGCAGTGATTCAAATGGGTAATCCTGGCATGATATGTAGAGGGTCGGCATCCTATGCACATCAAAAAGTGATACATTGACCTGGAGACACACTTCAACTTTAGTGGGATAGAGTTCCCCACCTCTCTACACCAGATATCGATGTTCGAGAGGACCAATCCTAGGGTCAGCGTCAATGTATATGCACTCGACGAAAGTAAGAAGGTGGTACCTATACAAGGAGTGAAGGAAGAACTGGCTGAGCTCTTCAACCTACTACTTCTGATGACTGCAAGCAATAACTCACATTACTGGTACATAGCTGATTTCTCCCACCTGGTAAGCTACCACGATCAATTTATGGAAACGATGTCTCAAGGGATATGATAATCGTCCATGAGTTATGGGGCTGGCAGGTGCTGAGACGCTGGATGAGCACAGGAGATACTGCAATGAACACTCAGCAGTTCGTGCCAACATGCTGCAGCTGGAGAAGAACGACAAGCCCCCTCTGCTCAAGTTTCAGAATTATCACAACAGCGATAAGGTACCTATAGTTGTGTATGCGGACTTTGAAGCCATGCTGGCGCCGGTCCAAACATGTCAGCCAAACCCAGAGGCGTCCCTACACCTATATGTACCAAAAACACGAGCCCTACAGCTATGGTATCTACGTCAAGGTGGACAACAACATAATACCAGCCTCCAAGACTATCAGCATGCCCACAGATGTGAAATTGTACACCGGAGAAGACGCATCAAAGAAATTCATGGAAGATGTTGTGAGGATTGGCAATCTGGTGAAAAAATATACAGTCAGTCCGAGCCTTTGCAAACACTGACTTCTGGTGAATGGGCTGACTACTCTCTGGCTACCACCTGCTACCACTGTTCTGACCCCTTCACCACTAATAACCACAAGGTCCGAGATCACGACCATTTCAGTGGCAACTTTATCAGGGCGGCATGCAATAACTGCAACATACTTCACCACCAGCCCCAGAGAATCCCAATCCTCTCACACAACTTGACGTAAAATACGAATTTCATTTTCATGCAGTTTGGCTACGATTCACAGAACATTTTCATCATCCCTCACACAGAATAACATCTAATCACTTTCAGCAAAAGTTTGGGCGACACATTAACAATTCAATTTATCAACACATTTCGATTCATGTCTGCCAGCCTCGCAACAATGTGCGCAGTANTCCTCTCACACAACTTGACGTAAAATACGAATTTCATTTTCATGCAGTTTGGCTACGATTCACAGAACATTTTCATTATCCCTCACACAGAATAACATCTAATCACTTTCAGCAAAAGTTTGGGCGACACATTAACAATTCAATTTATCAACACATTTCGATTCATGTCTGCCAGCCTCGCAACAATGTGCGCAGAACCTACCATCAAGCGGCTTCATGACTACTGCAGCCTTCTTCAATTATGAACAGCTCAAGTTGGTGAGTCGGAAAGGAGCGTTCCCCTGCGACTATGCCAACTCGTGGGGGAAGCTCACCGAGCTACAGTTACCGGCCATTGCTGCTTTCTGCAACCGTCTTCCTGATGCAACATCAGCGAAGAGGATTACCATCACGCTCAAACAGTCTGGACAACATTCAGATGCCGTATGCTGCAAGTTTACTCCAAGCTGTACCTCATGACAGATGTGCTACAGCTATGCGACATATTTGAGAATTTCCAGGGGCTATATCTGACTACATATGGTCTTGAATGCGTCCGATATGCGATTGCCACCGAATTATCTTTCGATGCAATGTTGTGCAAGACTCGGGTGGAGTTGGATCTACTAGTAGACTACGACCTCCGCCTGTTTATCGAGGTTAGTATTCGGGGAGGGGTGGCGCAGTGCTTGAAACGTCATGTAGTAGCAAACAACAAGAATGTTCCTGACATGTATGATGCCAGCAGACCGTCTACTTACCTTCAGTACGTAGATGCCAACATTTTTTATGGATGGGTAATGTCCCTGCCACTGCCATATGGTGGTTTCGAACGGACAGGCACGAATATTGGTGTTATGAGCATTCTGGACGATGGGGATGTTGGCTACATATTGTAGGTGGATGTAGAAAACCCTACCACACTCCACGATGAACATAAAGATATTTTGATCCTACCAGTGAACGAGTGACCCCCAGGTCCAAACAAACTAAACTCATGACCACCCTTGAGACGAAGATAAACTACATCGTACATTATGTCAACCTCAAGCAGGCATTGGGTCATGGGTTGAGGCTGAAGGCAATATGTCATGTGCTACAATTCAACCAGAAGGCATACCTGAAGCCATATATCGTACTGAACACGGAGTCGCTCCACTTCCCTCACCATTTATTTAACATAGCTCAGCCGCCATCAACATAAACGCAAGGCAAAAACCCACCACCCAACTCTAGCTCACCCCCTACCAATAACTTACCATAGTTCGTGCCCCTCACTGTCCAGCCACACTACCTCACCTTGTAGGTCTCTCATTCCATCGTTAGCATTACTGTTTCGTCATAATCTCCTGACGAATTAGTACCCACCGATGCAGGTATTGACATCAACACTTACTGGCTCTTAAAATACGAATCCTTGCAGTTCTTAATGTGGTTCTTCAATGTAACATCTTGCATAAACTGCATATAACCATTGTTGTAATGCTTCATCGCAAGAAAAGGACTCTTTGTGCAGGCGGTTCTTTATTTCGCCGAGGATGGCAGCGCTTTTTGAAGATATTTACACAGTAGAAACACTTTATCTTCCATGTAATTTTCATGCAGTAGGATAAGGTACATTAATTATGCATTTATACTGAAATGCATATATACATATATATAGATATATATACACTGAAGAGCCAAAAAAAATGGTATAGGAGTGCGTATGCAAATAACAGACGTATGCGACCAATCAGAGTAACGCGATGCTGTCGGCAGCTAGATCGGTTACTGCTGTTACAATGGCAGGTTATCAAGATTTAAGTGAATTTGAACGTTGTGTTATAGTCGGCGCACGAGAGATGGGACATAGCATCTCCGAGGTAGCGATACCATTTGGATGTTCGCGTACGACCATTTCACGAGTGTACCGTGAATATCAGGAATCCGGTAAAACATCACATCTTCGACATCGCTGCGGCCGGAAAAAGATCGTGAAAGAACGGGACAAACGACGATTGACGAGAAACATTAAACGTGACAGATGTGCAACCCTTTCTCAAATTGGCGCAGATTGGATATGTGGACTGCCCTGCAGGATTCATGGTGTGAATTGCCTCCTGCATACCTTCAGACATTAGTCGAGTCCATGCCACATCGTCTTGCGGCACTTCTGCGTGCTCGGGGGCCCTACATGATACTAGGCAGGTGTACCAGTTTTTTTGGCTCTTCAGTGCATATAAGAATTTTGTAATTTTTGAACATATATGCGATTGATTTGTAGGATATAAAATGAATTGAATAAAACATGCATGTGAATAAAAAGTGTATTTTATTTCATGTTTACCCTTTTGCCAGAATAAAATAAAAATTTAAAAGAAACAGAATTAAAATAAAATGTTATTAAAAGGTATTGTATAAAGTGCATTTTGCTGTATGTGTAAACATAAAATTAAATGAAAAAAATTAATTTTTGAAATTGGGGAACTTGAAATTTGTAATAAATAATATCGATTTGCTAAATCATGCAGTTAGTCAAAGTCCTGCATAATGTAAGTAGGAACACCGATGATTGTAAAAGTAAATTCATAAATTGGATGAAAGTTAGATATTTTCTAAATTGATTTGGCATAAAACATATATGAGTTCCGTCATAATGCCTGACGGCTAAATAGATAGAATGAGGGTATACCGACAGCTTGCCTAACAGTAATGAGCCTATGTTGTGCCCACAAAAAACTTTCTAACATACAATTTATATATAAAAAATATGTGATCACTCTGAGAAATCCCATCCACTCATTCGCCACAGAAGAAAACATGCAGGTTCTTATATAACAATATATATTTTTGATATGCTTTTAGGCATATGTATATACAAATATTTTACACATGTGTGATACATAATTATGTATATATTTATCTTATATAATAGATTTATATATGTCATTATACCTGGGTGTTTTATTCTGGGGTTAACGAGTGTGTGGGTTTTCTCAGAGTGCTTCCATATTTTTAATATATAAATTGTATGGTATAAGGTTTTTTGTGGGTACAACCTAAGCTCGTTACCTTTAGGCAAACTGTCGGTATACCCTTATTCTATCTGTTTAGCTATCAGGCACGATGTGGGCGAAACGCAAAGTTAACTGACAGAGACCGACGAACATTAAAAAGAATTATGGCCAGATAACATAAAACTGCAGTGGCAAAAGTGACAGCAGAACTCAACACTCACTTGAGTAATCCTGTTTCGACAAAAACAGTACGGTAAGCTAACATTCATGGAAGAGCTGCAATTGCGAAATCCTTCATAACGGAAGCCAACGCTAAGCTGCGAAAGAAGTGGTGCCACGATCATAAAACCTGGACACTTGATGATTGAAAGAATGTGGTATGGTTCGATGAATCATCGTTTACATTGTTTTCTTCAAACGGCCGGGTTTATGTATGGAGAACCCCAAAAGAAGCCTACTATCCGAACTGCCTGTTTCCTACAGTCAAGCATGGGGGAGGTTCCGTTATGATTTGGGCGGCTATATCGTGGTATTCAGCTGGTCCTCTCATTCACATCACTGGCCGGATTACTGCGAATGAATATCTCAACATCCTCAATTATGAAGTTCTTACTATGACTAGCATATTGCTGCCAAACTCCGCCATATTCCAAGATGAAAATGCGCCTATACACACAGCCAAAAGGGTTCAGTCTTGGTTTGAGGAGCATCAGAATATCATTAAACATCTTCACCATACCTCAACATAATTGAACCGTTATGGCGAGTTTTATAGCAGATAATGAGGAGCAGAGTTCCATCTCCAAAATCATTGAAGCAATTGGCGGATGTTTTGGTACAAGAATGGGACTACATTCCGTTGGAAACTATTCAGACACTCTACGAATCTATTCCGCGAAGAATGGCAGCTGTTCTAAAAGCAAATGGTGGCCCAACACCTTATTAATAAATAAATATTTTCTATATGTCAGGTGTTCATATTATTTTGTCCACCCCCTGTATATCACTACATCTATATAAAATTTCAGTATAATCCGATGCATTCTTCTGTGTGTGTTATTGTTACTATCCGGCAGTGAATGTTCACTAATATTTAAAAGCAGTAATGACATGAAAATTTGTGTCGGAGAATCAGGAAAATACCAAAAAATTCTTCATAGATGTATATGTGTAGTGAATTTAAAATTGTGACATTTGTGAAATAATACTTGCATGTGACATGCACAGTTTCAATTTTAGTATGTAAGATGTTGAAGTGTACACATTGGGCTCGTAACCACTTTCTTTATTGTTCGTTACCAGCTTTTTACAGCAAGCAGTAGAGTACAAGCAATGAGAAGACATAACGCTATCACTACTATAACTATAGTATGAACTTCTTTCTAAAATACTCCAAAATTACTCTCCTAAGAACATTCCCTCTCTCTTTTACTCATTTCTGCTAACTAATAAATAACATGGAATTACCTCGAAAATAACATATTACAAACCTTCATTTAACTCGTGAAAGAGGTATCTGAAGCATGAACAGATAAAGTACTTTTACCATATGCACAGTTCCTCTCTTTGTGTTACACCTTTACGGACCTTGCTTGTTAGCGTAAAATCCATTTCCCAAAATAATAAACTTATTTTAGTGCAGGTTGACTGCGAATTGATAGGCAATCTATCACTGACGTACCACAGACACGTCCGTTTAAAGAAGAGCAAACATTTTCCTCCAGTTCAATATTACTTCACATAAAGGCGTTATATAAACAAGGAAATAAATGTATGTAAATATCTGCAAATAAAATTTACTGACTCACTTCCTCTTCTGTCAATACCTGAGTAAAACTGCAGCTTCTAATATGCAACAAATATTTACATTTTTTTAATTTATTAGCCTTTAATATAACAAATAATTTTTCACCGAAATTTTATCTTCTCTTCAAGCTTAAAAAGTATCAATTTAAAAAGAATTTGAAATAATTTAAGAAAATAAGAAAAAACCATTAGGGACATAACATGAATTTAAAAAAAGAATTGTGTCAGGTCAGGTACAAATATCCGGAACGTATTGATCCAAAGTTCAAGAGACACGACTGTGTCTAAGTCATTCCCGGCTTCCAATTTTAAGAAGTAATGACAGCTTCAATTTTTGCCATATAAGAGATGTCAAGACGTATACAGTCCTTGTAAAAAAAATCAGAAGTTGAACAATGTTTTTTTTGGAAAAACTTAAAAATTCCTTATCGTATTGTTAAAATAAATACATATTTTCACAAAACTGAACATTTAACCACATGAGTGAAATTGGTTAACTTGGTAAAACCACACGAAGAAAAATTGATATTGTATGTGCGTTATGAATATTTCTTAAGCGATTTATGAAATAGTAACAGGCTTTGCTTTGTGATTATATTTCCAAATAGCTCACTACAGTTGTAGAAAAAACTTTGTTTCGATACATCTAAATAAAACCTATAGTTGAAAAATAATTTAAATCTCATTTATGCATTCATTTAGTTATAATCGAAATATAACTCTTAAAAATATAAATTTAAAACAAATTTTGTAATTTTTTTTTTTATTTTTTTTTTTTTTTTTTAGCTTGAAGAATTTTGTGAGACAAAACCTCTATTTATTTGAAATCCAATACTATCTCTTTCATTTGAAGAATCGTTTCCAAGTACCTTGCTATTTAACTTACGTGTTTTCCAAGCACCTTGCTATTTAACTTACGTGTTTTCCAAGTACCTTGCTGTTTAGCTGACGTGTTTTCCTAGTACCTTGCTATTTAACTTACGTGTTTTCCAAGTACCTTGCTGTTTAGCTGACGTGTTTCCCAAAAAAGAGGACGTATTAAATTATCATGACGAGGTTCTAATTTCTTATTAATTACTTCCCACAGGATTAGCTTCATGCTAATCAGCATATTCATTCCGGAGGTATTAGGGAATCACCTGTAATAGTTGAGTAAAAATGCATGTCATTGCAGTACCATTATAAGCAAAAGAGTGACCGTCAGTTTTCTCTGTAGTGGTATTTTCCACGTCGTAATGATTCACTTCTACGGCTGTTCGCAATTAGCGTTATCTTTTAATGTCTTGCTTGAGATCAACTTTCCTCCTGTTTCTTATCCTTCCGCCAAGGGCCTAATGACTATTCATGCATCAGTCAAGTAAAAAAGTGCAATTATTAGGAGTATAAATGTGTTACTAATACACTAATTCATACTCTTATATTGGCATATAAAATGAAAAAACACGCGTTGGTTAGCCATAAATTTAAAGGTTTCACTAACAATACGTCAAGTCTTAGAAAGGTTTTATTTAATTCGTAGCTAATTTAACTGGGAGCCTTCATGCCGATGTGTACGGTAGTACATATGCTGTTAACGGGCAGTGGCATTTTTCAAAAGTTGGTTTCAAAAATATCACTTTTCCGTGAGGAGTCTATACCACTGATTATAAACAGCACCATAGAATGAATTGACCAATAAGAGAATTTATACACCCTTTTGGAGTTAGTTTTCTGGCCCGACACAAGATAGCGCTGTAATTGCCCCCCCCCCTTACAAGCCATAAGAAATTATGGGATAAGGTGCGAATGCGAGCTCCACAATAAACACTCTCCATGTTCCATCGTTTGACTGTTTTTCTGCCAATAGCACTACGAAAAACAACGCCGGTAGGAATTGAAGTTAGAACACTGTTTATGAAACTAGCCTAAGTGCGTTGAGATGTTTCTTCACTACCTCTAACCCACTTTTAATAAAACTATAATATATTAAAGTTCATCAGAGTGCTTTATTCAAATAAAAATGTGTCTGTTGAAAATTAAAATGTAAGCAAATACGTTTCTCACTGTTGACCATATGACTTTGATAGTTGAACTGGTGATAGGCGTGTCAATGTTTCGGACATGTGCAAAATACGAAAACTGGCCTACCTTATCTTAAGTCTATGTGGCACACAGACAAATGCTTGACTATCCTGGAAAAATAGAAGGAACGATGGCTAGCATTAAGTTACTTGACTCACCACTCAGTGAGGCTACGAGCAGATAAAAGTGAAGTTGGGCCAGGAAAATAACTCGAAAAACGTGGACTAATTCTTGTATGGCTTCGGTCCTTCAATAATAGATCGCATATTATTTAACGTCTAATGCGTTTGCGTCAAGGTGTTAAACGAACAGCCACCCAGGTGTTCCTGGATAATGTTATGCACAATTAGTAAAATACACGTGAAATTACTGAAAATTGGTAACCAAAAATTAACCATAAATCTGCGTAAAATTATGCACACGTTGGTATTTCAGTAACAAACTATCGTTAGATTTCACAGAACTTCCCGTAAATGTGCTGAACCTCTCCGTAAATTCTCTAGTTAGATTTTCTGTTCATATGGATTATAAAAATGATTACGAAAAAAATCTTCAGTTGTCATAATACGGGTCATTCACTGTGTATAAAAAAGAAAATACAAAAATTTTTAAGTATTTTTATTCTAGGGCGATATTTGAATACGAGTTAACATCTGAAGAGTTCGTAAATTCTACCACTTTATTTTTTGTTCCACGTTTACTTACTACCATTTTCCCGTTTAGACAAAGTTTATTGACACGATCACATGAAGGGTGACCCCGCAAGGGCTTGCACATGCGCGTCCATGCCTTTCCCGGGGCTCGATCCCGGAGCACCTCGTACCGTGAGTGTCCGGGTAGCCAGCTACGCAACGAAGGCCGGTGCGCTCATCTGCAACCTTCTCGTCATTCTGTTATGTATTTTTGTTATTTATAAAAATGTGACCCACGTAACTTATCCGGTTTCTAGTGATGTTTGAGTGTCGCCAGCGGTCACAAGTGCCTTGAGCTACTTGTGTTGTGTCTGAATGTCTTTGTGGCGTGGCTATCCTAATTGCAGAAGAAGCGAACATTTCCTGGGTTACAGTGGCGAATAACGCTTCATGCGGACACGGCACTACGTTTCTGAAACCCGGAGCTATAGGAAATACGGAGATGTTCGATGTGTTGTATATACGGTGTTCAGTTCCGTTTTTCGTCATCAAGGGTCGCGACCGCAAAAATTTCCGTGAATGCACAGAAATTTTTACAAGTGCGAATACTCCTCACATCTGTAAAGCACAGACGATCAAAGACTGGCAATCGTTGCTCACTGCAGAGCTTGGAAGTATTTTCCCATCGTCTCCAGTTTGAATGCTAGAAGTATAAATGAGCTCATTGAGGAGAAATAAGATGAGCAGGTGGTCTTCATCGATTTCAAGCAAGAATTATACTGATATAACTAATAAGCCTACTTTCCTGTGCATTGGCGCAAATAATTTTTAATGAAGTTCTTAAAAACTTGGATGGTAGAAATGACATTAGACATGAAACCAGAAACATACGCATCAGAATCGAGACAATTACATATACACACGTGCCTTTCCCGGTACTCGAACACAGAAATCCTCCTACAATAATATAACGTGCAATCAACTGGATTACGAAGGTAGTATTCGGAGCATCAACTTCGGATGTCATCAATCTAATATTTTGAATGATAGGGTTGTATTTACCTAAAATATTTACAGGGCTGTCATTTTGAAAATAAGTGCCTGAGCCACTTAAAACACGTAAGTTTATATTGCCTACCGTAGTGCTACTTGTGAGAAGAATTTGGTGAAAATCAGTTGATTCTTCCATGAGATACGGAATAAAAGCTTTATTTTCTTAATTCGCGCTATCTTACAAAACTGCCTTTAAAAAAAAGGGTCCTATATATAATGGTTTGAATAAATACTGCTAAATTACAAAGTTTAGTTTAACAAGGTTAACTTGTTTAATATATATTAAAAACTCATCGAAATATTTATATGGCTGCCATTTTGAAAATTAATGTCTGACCCCACTTAAATCACGTCACTTTACATAACCTGCCGCATCACTAATGGTTTGAAAAATTCGGCAAAACTAGTTTCATTGTTTTGGAAATAGGGCAAAACGTTACATTTTCTTACCTGGTACTATTTTTCAAAAAGGCTGGCAAATAAGTATCTCTGTATGCATAATTGATGTTAATAATTAAACTTTCTTGCGTACAAAATTTGGTCGAATTTTGTTGAATTGTTTAATAGATATGACATACTAACCTAAATGGTTTATATTGAGCTATTTACAAAAGACCTGCCGTAACTAAAACATGTTAGTTTACATACCCTACAGTATCACTACTTGCGTGTAAATTTGGTGGGAATCGGTTAATTGGTCAAAAAGATATGGCAAAATACCTCAATTTTTTCATGTGACGACCATCATAAATGGAGGGCAAAAAAATGTTTGTATTAGCTCATACGGTGGTTGTCATAGATACTGCAGTATACAAAGTTAAGTTAAAATTGGTTACATGGTTTCGTAGATATAGTACACCATACTAAAATATTTTTCCAGCCACGATTCTGAAAAATTGTGTCTGGCACACTTAAAATATATAAATGAATACGTCCTACCACAGTGCAACTTTTTCACCAAAATTTGTTGGGACTCGGTTTACATGCGATGAAACATTTTTATTTCCATTTGAGGCTGTCTTACAAAATGGCGTAGGAATGACACTATTTAAAGACAAATGTTATTGTAATATATATTGCTAGCAAACAAAGTTAGGCCCTAAGTAGAAATTTGTTTCATAATTTCGTAAATATAAAAAAAATAACTAAAAATTATATATGGCAGCCATTTTTAATAAGTGCCTCCATCTTCTCTTTACACATCAAATTACAGAGTCAGCTGTAGTGCTACTTGTTCGCCAAATTGGTTGGGAATATGTTGTTTTTTTTGTTTGACAAAAATCTTAGTTTGTCATAAAATGATAACCTACAGCTGGTGGGCAAAAGAGACTATGTATGTGCGCATTTGATGGTTGTAATATAAACTTAAATGTAAAAAAAAAAAAAGAACAACTGGTAAACCTGCCTAATATCGTGTAGGGCCCTCCCGAGCACGCAGAAGTGCCGCAAGACGACGTGGCATGGACTCGACTAATGTCTGAAGGTATGCAGGAGGCAATTCACACCATGAATCCTGCAGGATAGTCCACAAATCCAATCTGCGCCAATTTGAGAAAGGGTTGCACATCTGTCACGTTTAATGATTCTCGTTAGTCGTCGTTTCTCCCGTTCTTTCAGGATCTTTTTCCGGCCGCAGCGATGTCGAAGATGTGATGTTTTACCGGACTCCCGATATTTACGGTACACCCGTGAAATGGTCGTACGCTAACATCCAAATGATATCGCTACGTCGGAGATGCTATATCCCATCTCTCGTGTTCCGACTATAACACCACGTTCAAACTCACTTGAATCTTGATAACCTGCAATTGTAGCAGCAGTAATTGATCTAGATGCCGACCGCCGCGTTACTCTGATTGGTTCCATACCTCTGTTATTTGCATACTCATGCCTATACCAGTTTTTTTTGGTTCTTCAGTGTATGCTGTCAGCTTACAAAGTAAGGTTGAAATTAATTACGTGATTTTTAATATATAGCCACCGATCTTCCGTGTCCCATTCTGATGGTGCCCCTCCGGTCTGAGGTGCGGGAGGTTCTGGGTTCGAATCCTAGGTAAGCAATGAGTGTTAGTTTAAGTTAGGTCATAAGTTAGGATTCAGGAAGAACACCGGGGGACGTTAATAAGCTCTATTTCATCCAATAAATCCAATCGATGATGTAATATACTAAATTAAAATGGCCATATGGCCTCCATGTTTAAAATAAATGCATGACCTACTGCCAGTTTACATAAAATGCCACTGTATTTTTGTTTGCCAAATTTGGTAGGAATGACACAAAAATTTAACTTATTCGTGTGGCGCTGCCTTAAAATGGTTGAAAAAAATGCTTTGTGTAGACACATTCACAGCCAGCATACAACATACAAAGTTAAGGTACGGTNGTGTATGCTGTCAGCTTACAAAGTAAGGTTGAAATTAATTACGTGATTTTTAATATATAGCCACCGATCTTCCGTGGCCCATTCTGATGGTGCCCCTCCGGTCTGAGGTGCGGGAGGTTCTGGGTTCGAATCCTAGGTAAGCAATGAGTGTTAGTTTAAGTTAGGTCATAAGTTAGGATTCAGGAAGAACACCGGGGGACGTTAATAAGCTCTATTTGATCCAATAAATCCAATCGATGATGTAATATACTAAATTAAAATGGCCATATGGCCTCCATGTTTAAAATAAATGCATGACCTACTGCCAGTTTACATAAAATGCCACTGTATTTTTGTTTGCCAAATTTGGTAGGAATGACACAAAAATTTAATTTATTCGTATGGCGCTGCCTTAAAATGGCTGAAAAAATGCTTTGTGTAGACACATTCACAGCCAGCATACAACATACAAAGTTAAGGTACGGTTGATTACATGGTCTTGTCGATATAGCCAAATAAAACTAAAATTAATATATGGTCGATATTTTGAAAATAAGTATTTGACCTACTTTGAACATACCAGTTTACATCACCTGTTGCAGTACTACTTGTTTGCCGAAATCGGTAGAAATCGGTCAGTTGTTTTCCCGACATTTGAGTTAGAATCTTTATTTTTTCGTGTGGTGGTATTTCACAAAATTTCTGACAAAAGTGGCTCCCTATACATGTATACACATTTTATATTTGTAATATCTATTGGCAGAATACAAAGTTTAGTTGGAATTGATTACATCATTTCAACGATATAGCATAATATGCTAAAATGGCTCCCTTGCTGCCATTTTGAAAATAAGTGCCTGATAAACTTAAAACACGCCAATTTACATCATGTGCCGTGGTACTACAAGTACGCCAAATTTGGTAGGAATAGGTCAATTGTTGGCCGAGATATTACGGAAACTTTATTATTTCATGTGGTGTTATCTTACAAAACGCCGGACAAAGGGAACTACGTATTGGTATATGTGATTCTTTTAATATATACTTTAAGCATACAAAATTCGGTCCAAATTTGTCAAGTAGTGTGTGATAAATATACGCANAAACGTCGGACAAAGGGAACTACGTATTGGTATATGTGATTCTTTTAATATATACTTTAAGCATACAAAATTCGGTTGAAATTTGTCAAGTAGTGTGTGATAAATATACGAAATAAACCTAAAATATTTGCATTCTCGCCATTTTGAAAATAAGTGCCTCATAAATTTAAATTGCATTAATTTACATGAATTACTATAGTGTTACTTGCCAAATGTGCTAGAATTGGTTGAGTGGTTTTTGAGTTGTAACAAGAAAACTGAATTTTTATGTGATGCTATCTTCCAAAATTGATTATTATAAACCAAATCTATTTCCAAAAGCAATGCCTTCAAGATGCACTGTAAACATACAAAACTTGGTGTAAATAGGTTGAATAGTTTCCAAGATATAACGTATCACCCTCAATTTTAAAGTGGCTTCAATTTTTAAAGTAAGCGCCCACGTCGTCGAAAGCTATTAATTACTTAATACAATATTTGTTCCGAGTTTGGTGAAATTCCGTTCAACACGTTCAGAAGTTGGAAAAGAGGGAGAGGAACTCACATACAGACACTATCTTTCCTTAGGAAAGTTGTCTAANGTTCCGAGTTTGGTGAAATTCCGGACAACACGTTCAGAAGTTGGAAAAGAGGGAGAGGAACTCACATACAGACACTATCTTTCCTTAGGAAAGTAGTCTAAAAAATGGTAGTGTGAGCGCCACGATTTCTGGTGGCTCGTCTCACTAGATGCTGTGCTTAGCCAGCCGGCGGCAGCTGATAGCAGTGATGGCCCAGCTGTGTACAAACTGTTACAACAATATTAGACGCGCGTCGGAAAACGCGCAAATGATTATACGGAGACTAATGTTTTTAGCATGGCATTAGGTTGAGGCAGGATGCGCGCGCAAGCACATCTCCCCTCGCCGGCTGCATTGCGCTCCCTGTAAATTCACCCGTCAGCCGTAATGGTGCTAATAGTATATTTTTAGACTGGGTGTCACCGGAGGACACTACCTTGTTGCAAACTTGTGCGCTGTTACTGTTTAAAACAATGACTTTTGGTCTAATTTAACTTTAAATTACACAATTAATACTGCGTGAGGCCGCGACGGTGTTATTATATAATTTGTTGTTTCGACAATAGACACAGCCCCACTCACCCTACACCTCTACCCGAAACATCTGCAACGTGATCCGGGCACGTATTTCTTTCACCAAGCCTAGTGAAATAGGTCAATGACCGTATGCATGTTTTGCTAGCGCCCAGCGGGGAGTCCCGACCCTCGTTTTAAGATATTTTATGGGCGTTCTTGACCAGTTCCGCCCCCACCACCGCGACTGGGCAGGGGCCATTTGCCGTCTTGAAACGCTGCCAGCGCGCGGCGCAGGCACCAGAGGGCGAGATATTGCGAGGCGTCGTGGCGCCCTCGGCAGAACCTTCGCTGCTTTGGCATCGGGCTCGCAGGGCGCGTATAACCAGACGCCGCGCCGCTTGCACTGCAGACGCCGTGCCGCCAAGTGCTGTCCACGTCTAATCATCACATGTTGCTACACCTCTGGTCTTATTAGCCTTTTGAACACTGTGCCAGAGTCTAGCTCGGGCAACAGTAGTAATGACGATTTCTCTGCCATTGGAAACAAAACTCGCGCGTATATGTATACATTGCTTCGCTAGTTTTTATTATGAACTTACATGGACACTATAACACTAGCTGTAATTTTCGTGACCAAAAAACATTTAGTTTTGTTGCAGTTATCGAAATGTACGCGATAAACTCTATATCGTGTAAGACGTGACAAGTAACTGTATTTTGGACACAGCTCGCCTACACATTGGCTGACGGCTAGCCAATAATGGGACTTGTATGGTAAGATGGTACGTTGTAATTTGGACTAATAGCACTCCGGTAGGTGAAAATGGAAAGACCAATAGAACTGCTTCTTCTGTAGTGGACTGCTCCTTGTACTTCTAGATTGTCATGACTAACCGGATATACCGATACGCAGACGTCGATATGGTAATGGTGAATGAGTGAGTGAAGAGATTTGGGAAGTTCTTAACAGCGAGGTATTGAGAGCCGACGAGGGTGATTGAGGTGGGGTCGGAGCAGTGCCGGAATGAAAGGGCGGTGGAAACGGGAGATCCCCGAGAAAACCCACGGAACAACGGCATCTTCCGGAACAAGTGGTAATGGTATTTGTGGAAGTGCTGTTTCTTGTATAGACACCGGAAAATAGCGAACAATTTTTAATCCAACACATCTCCGATAACATTAACCAGTTTCTTCTTTTATAATTGGAAAACATGGAGACCAGTGACAAACGTTTTGCTTAGAATAATAGAATCGTCATTCATTTAATGAAATGGTATAGTAGCTACTTGCGTGCATAACAGCAAATAACGAAAGAGAACTGTCGGACGTGTTTACAGTACGTTCAATCTTAAGAAACAGTCAGTTTTCCCGCGATAAACCGTTGTTTCCAGCTGTATAATATTTTACACAGTAATGTAGATTCTGCTGCCGTTTTATGTGTGCTTTAAAAGTCTCAGTGTGCCCGCTTACCTGGCTGGTGTGTTGCATTTCAGTGTATTTTTGGAAACACGTTTTTAACAGAAACTACTGAACATATTCGCGTCCTCTATTCGTACGAAAAGTACACATTTTATTCGGGATACCGATTCCAATAGATTTTTAATGTAGTAAACGTTATTTAGAAGCAAATAAGTAAGGGCAACAATATAATTTCCACATTGCTTAATCCCAAAAATATTAACTAAATACTGACAAAAGTTGTATACGAGACGCCATTGAGCTTCGAAGTGTACTTGCGAACAATAAATTACATGGGTTCCATTGGAAGTACCGCAGTTCTTTATACTGTGAGAAAATATTGCTTTGCTTTTAACAGATTCACTTAATCTTGCTGAATAGAACTTTAGGAAAAAAGATATCATATAAGCTTTAATTAATATAAAAAATTTGTCATAATTTGCTTATGGTAAACTATATCTTCGTTTTCTTTCAAAAGCAGAAATAAATAGAAAATGTATAGCATGCAGGCCGATTAACTTTCACGTGTTTTTAATTTAGCTCTGTTGTAATTTTAATACTTAATCCGTATAGTTTATTTCTCATAGGTATCAAAAACGTTATACCTTGTATTTACTGCAAAAGTTTGGACTTTCCGAAAGGACTTTTAAAAGAAAAATTGCCATATGAATTTACCGATACACTATGATTTTAAGTTTTCTACATAAAAATGTTTACAACACGTATTGGTTTATAAAAATTACTCTATATTTATAGACGGAATAGCAATATGAATAAACAGCTACTTTTTGAAATAATATAAGCATGGAATTTGTTGCCAAATATCTCACAGTCGTAATAAAAGTTCGTAAACAATTCTATTTTTGTCATGCTCTTAGTTTAAATTTAGAGTAAAACTACTTTTGATAACGTGTAATAAGTCCTAGAAGCTAGTCCATATTTAAGTATTCGCATGCTATGTAGGTAGGAAAATATCTAGCGGTTTTTGTAGTTTATGCGATCAAGATGGGATATAGCAAATTCTAGTTACCGTCTGAATTTTCTTCAGCACTAAGAATTGAAATTAGGGCATATCACTTCCGCTTAATACGTAGGTGAATAATCTCGAAGATACCAATTTGCATTACCTTAAGAGCGAGACCGTTAAAAATGGAATGTAATGTTAATCATTTCATTTCCTCAACAAACTTCGCGGTGCAGTTCCGTCGCAGAACCGCGGTTAACAAGTGGATCTTTGTAAAACTTGTTCAAAAATTGTGTTAGTTACTCAAGTTAAGGTATTTGTTCTACCACTCTTTCTGATCCCACCTCTCATTAACTGGTGGCCTTAGAGCATTATGGGCAAATGCTCGCACACGCAGGCAGTAAAATTTCCAGCAGCTCCCTTCCCCACACGCCCTCTCAGGCCAGCCTTCTTCTTCCATACGTTCGCGGTAAGCAAGAGTTAGACGATAGAAAAGTTTCCCCTCTACCGTTATTACATTACTGATACGCCATTTATCCTCACCCTCCTGTCGCACTGGCCTCCTTCCCCTCCATCACTCTGCTATCGTGATATGGGTCACGCAAGAGAGGGTGAAACGATCTTTTCATAAATTGGGCGGGAAAGGAAAAGGATTTTCTGGGGAGGAGGAAGAAGGGTAGGATGGATGAAGGGGTATAGCGGGAAGTGAGGAGGGGGTTTCTGGAGGAAGCCGGTCACAGCCGGTCTGATTACGGGCACGTAAGAAACCAATCAAGGCTGCAAAAAAAAGTTAAACTGAGAAAGAGCTAAAAGAAGGGGAGAGAGAAATAGGGTTGAAAAGAAGGAGTTGGGGTGTTCTAGTCCCATGTCCACGTTCCGCTCCTTTGTTAACAAAGAAATCATAACCCCAGTGTCAGGAGAAAGAAATGTCACCTGTGACTGCAGCTACTTGAAGGCTGGCTCTTCGGCTCTCTTTGATCACACTGGAGCGTGCTTGATTGTTTTTCGCAGTGACCCTGAATAATTCGAGTACGATTTTTTTTTGTGCTAGTCATAGGGGTGGGACTGCAATTTATTTCCTTCTCCTCTTAAGGAAAGGGCATTACTATACAACAGAAAATAAACACTCAGCAGTAGTGGAGTTCTAAGGTGGTTCAAGGTTACAACTTTAATAAAGCAAAATAAATAAATAAACGATGCAGCTTGTCGGCGGGTTTTCTCGAGGATCTACAGCCCCTCCCCCCCCCAACAACCCACGGCCTCAATTATTTGCATTCCGGCGCTGCTCCATACTCACCTCGCTTCATCATCATCGCCTCTCAAGACCTCGATGTTAAGAGACGTCCAAGCCTCTTCTTTCACTAATAAACATACCGTATAACGTCTGAGGCAACAAAAAATATAATTTCTTGGCTGTTATACCTGCTGAGAGGACATTAAAAAACCTGACTTTACCGTGAATAGCCTACTGAGACTGCGCTCACACACACACCACTTGCCGCAACAGCCACCCACGTCTGGTGCATGCTTGGACTTCAATGGTGAGTTTTTCAAACACTAGTTTTGAAGTGAACCGCCTAACACTGTTGCTGTGAAAAATGCTTCATTGAGATATATATCGAAAACTGCTCTACCAATTATCGCCAATTTTCGCATGTAATTAATATTATGGTACGGCAGTAGATAGAAAATGTAGGTTCGGGGACAAGAGCTGGGGGCTGAGGTGCCGAGATGTCACCGCCATCTTGGATTCCACCACTTTGAAAAATGTTACAGCTGCCATATTGTAATTTATAATTGTGTGTCCTTGACCTTGACCTTTGTCGACCATTTTGTTTCCGGCCACCAGTTTGTCTTCGCCCACCATCTTGTTTTGGTCCACCATCTTTTTTTCGTTCGTTATCTTGTTTCCTTCATCTATCTTGTTTCCTGTCGCTATTATTTCGCCCGCAATTTAGTTTCCTAATTACTCACCTTCGCATATCTCTCATGCGCTCCACATGCTGTAGTTTTCTCGTCGTCCGCTAGAGTGCAACACTTGTGCCGGTAATGTTGATTAATGCTGCTAGAGCGTGCCACTGACGTCCGCCATCCTGTTTCCACTTGTCCTTCGTCCAACTTTCACCTGCTAGGGGAACTGGCATCGCTCTCGCTCGGCCATCATGTTGCATCTGGAGTTGGCCGCTAGGGGCGCTGCCATATAATTTTCGCAGAGTTCAAAATATCGACTGGGTTAGGGCGGGATCAAACTGCCGAATCTTGGGTCGCCAACATGGTGGACGCCCTAGCCGACTTAACTATCGGTACATGTGCTGGGCCAAGGGTTTAAAATAATATATGTAATATAATGTGTATGGGGAAATTATTATATTTAGAAGAATGTAAGTTTTCGATATCATGATTATGGAATAATAATGTTGATTAAAAATATTTTTAGTCACTTTAATTAATTTTTTCTTATTTAAAATTATAAAAGTATTTATTAAAAAAATATGTATTTAAAAGCATTATTTAATTTGTTATTTATATGTTGCATTTTTTAATTAGGTTTTCATTTCGATATTTTTTTTCATTAAAGACATTTATTTTGTGTTGATTATCCATCCTTCAGTTTAGGATGCTCGTCCATGTTGATGATGTCAGCAAAAATACCTGCAACACACAAACAAATATGATTAATAATGTTGTCAACACAGGTTAACAGCAACTATGCAAAAAATGTTTGGGGGTGAAGCTAAATTTAATACAAAAAATACATATTTTCAAGCAAAGCTGGAGTATACAAAACTATCCCGTCACCAATTAATCCCTTAACATATTATTCCGAGTATACTCGTTCTCGTTTGACATGACATGTTTCAGAATAAGTAGAATCATAGACATTGCTGTGTAAGTCCAGAAGCGGGCACCAATACATACAGCACCTTTCCTTGGACAATGCTATTAGTTGCTGCTGACACATCAACTGTTTTAATAATTTGTTATTTCTTGTGCCATATATATATATATATATATATATATATATATATATACTGAAAATCTTTCCATAGGTTATAATGTGACACTTGTATAGAAAAATTCGTAATTACGTTTAACACCACAAATTTACTATTTTGTGAAATGTTAATGTGTATGTTAATCAATTAACTATGTAGAAATCTTGTGTAAAATAAAATATACAAAATTTAGCTATCACAAAATATACTAAAAATTATGACATAAAACTGTTTAGCAGTGTTTTTTTTTAATATACAATGTGCTAATGGCTTGGTGTAGTATATGGGATTATTTTATTTAAAGCTATGGGCAAATTATATATTTCTAAATAGGAATTTTTTTTTCTGTCACATTACTTGGAATTTTATTTTCAATGAGTGTAGTAATTAACCGTTTGTGTGCATACGACGGAGTTACATACTAAAAGAAGAGAATGAAAACTGCAGTATAATGCCTAGCAACGATTGGCTGCGTTGCTAGGGACTCCCGTGAATCGGACGATTTTACTTGGGCCAAAGGCGACTATATGACGCCCTACCATGGAGTTCACTACCTGGACACAAGTTAACCACATAATGTTAAAAATTATATTGAAAAAAATCATACACAAAACATTTGTTACGTGGTCGAAAATACTCACGGCTTGTATTAGCGTGAAGATGCGGAGGTTTCATTATGGCCATACAGACAGGACCGCAAGCTGACTGAAGAGACAACTCCAGGAATTTACATGACTTGCAACTGTGCCTAGCACTAACCTATAAAATGGCAATTGTGTGACAAAAACATATACCTGAACAAAATACATAAATTTAAATGATCTTAATTTTGCTAGTACTTACTTTCAAAAGAATTTGCAACATGTTGCAAAATATCAGTCGGTGCTGAAATGCTCCGCTGCTCGTTGACAGGCCAAGTTCAAACCTTTGGTAAGGGGAAGTAGAAGGAAAAGGATGGTTCTAGCGGGGGACGAGTGACGAGTGGTGGCCTTCTTAAATGATGTCACGAGCCAAACCTCCTGCTCTTGCATTCCTTCCTGATGACGGCCATTTTGTCAGCCAATACCGACCATTCTGCGCAGTCATTCCTGGCATTCATGTTGATTCTTACTTCATGCTCTTGCATTCCAAATGGGGGTTTTCTCAGAGTCTTCACAAATTCGAATACATCGTTCCAAGTGAGGGGTTCTCTCAGAATGCTTCTAAATTTGGTTCCTAATTACTTCCTACTAGATTGTATATTTCATGATCCTGAATTCCAAGCTAGGGATATTCTCAGAGGCATTGCAAATTCGAATACCTTGTTCATGTTTTTACATTCCTTTCTTCTGAAAGTCCCTCCCACGATGCCCCGACAGTTCGGCGTCCATTTTGGTAAGTGACCATTTTGGTATGTGGCCATTTTGGCAGTCAGTACCGATGGCAGGGATTTTTTCCCCATCCAGTCCCTGTCAGGGCGCCCCACACACATCCCCTCGCCCCTGCAAGTCCTCCCCACGATGCCCCGAGTATTCGGCAGTAATTTTGTCAGTCAATACCGACAGCAGTTATTTTATTCCTGCCAGTCCCTGCCACGGCGCACCACACACATCCCATCTCCCCTGCAAGTCCCTGCCACGACGCCCCGACTGGTCAGCAGCCATGTTGTCAGTCAGTAGCGATGGCAGCCATTATTTTCTCTGCCAGTCCCTGCCAAGGCGCCCCACACACATATCCTCGTCCCTGGAAGTCTCTGCCATAACGCCCCGACTGCGGTAGAAAGGATCTCGTCTCTTATTGGCTACGCGAGGCTCTCGAAAGGGTTCCCATCTATAAATTAATAGCATGAAAAAAAGTTAGTCTACCCAGTACCAAGGCTGCAGACCTGCGGGTTCATAATAATCGTTCTAAGTAGTAGATTAAATGTTTACTTACACAGCAGCATGGTCGCCCTCACACTTACTGTCTGCATGGTGTAACTATACAGACGGCTCCCAGGCTTGGAACTGGGGCAGTACACTGTGCTAACAAAAACACCATCGGAATTTATTTTTCCCTAGACAAGCCATGTAAAAAGAAACACCAGTAGTGTCGCAAGCTTAGTGTACAGACGGCTTACGATGCAAGAAAGGAAAAACAACCTACCTAAAAAAAAAAAGCAGACACGCACAGACAGATGACAGCAAAGGGGAAGAGTACAGTAGAGGTAGAAGGAATAACTAGCGAATAAAATCAAGAACGATACGAACATTATTTCACATTCTCAACCCCAAGTCGGAGATAAAGCCCTTGTGCTAGTATATGAACGATTGTAGAATGTGAAATAGTACACATATCACAATATGTGGGTAACATGCATGACATGCTACCAACCAGCATACCTGACAAGATGAACATGGCTCTTGCACGTGCTACAGTATGCTGAAAAAACACAACAACAGTATACCTGACAAGATAAATATGGCTCTTGGATGTGCTACAGTATACTGCTGGAAAAAAGTACACACAGCAGAACATACTGATAACATGCCTGACAAGATAAGAACATCTATTATACGAGCTATAGCATGCTACCAGCCATCATACCTGGCAAGAATAATATAGCTGTTGCATGTGCTACAGTATGCTGGAACAGAACGAGTGCAGAATCAGTATCCTGACAAGGTGAATATGCTTTTAGATTTGCTCTAGTATACTGCTGGAAAACACACATCACTCTTTGTGGGAGAGGGTGCTTCAACTTCGACTAACCCGGAGCGAGGAACTGCCTCCTACTATGCATCCCAACCTCATTCACTCACTCGGGGGCAGGCACATATATGATGATGCATGCCTGCTTTAGTAGGTTTGATATCCATAGGGGGCGGTATGTATGGCATCGTCCAGGATCATATGCTTTTCATCCATCCACGAAAGAGCTAAATTGTTGGTACATTCTGTATATAAATCGTGATGGTATGACCTAATGCTGCTGAACTGTACTCTCATTACTTGCTGGGACATTAGGATACATTCATAATCTTCAATAGTGATGTTATTCTGTACAACACTCTTCTGTATTCCTTTCGCATTCTTCATTACCTTATTTTGACATCGATATGCATATAGCTTCGCATTCAGCCCGACAAACTCGGCCATATCATTACCTCCACACTTATCCTTGAATTTACCAATCACCTTTGCATTAAAAGTTGAGTAGCAGGGATGAATGGAAGGGTAGGCACTGGTGTCGAACTCCAAAAAAAGTTTTGGGTCTGAGGCTAGGTCGCTGTAGAAGTTGGGGTAGGTGATCTCCATGACAAAGGAGTCTGTGTCGGTGTATACCAGACACACATTACTGCCTTACCTTGCCCTCGTCACATTTTAGTAGAAGCGGTACATGAGAGTCTTTCACAGATCAAGTACGGCAAACCCAGCATAGATAGGCTTATTAAATAAGATATGTTCATGTTATAATTTTACCAGCGAAAGCATTTCGTCATAAATTGTTCTGCATTTGAAAGTTGGTTTGGCGATAAGCTTCTTCGCACGATGTGCGCTGCATACAAGTTCCATACACTGACATTTACGTTTATTTTCCATGGGTTTTCCGCACGTAGCAATGTTCATCAGCTTGTAAAATTCCTTCTCGGAATCAGTGATGTTATATGTTCTAAAACTTTTATTAGTTTCTTTCGATTTTCTTACAATTTTTTTTCTATTTGAGTTTTTAATATTATTGGAGGCAATGTCAAGGTCGTCAACAACCTACATGGTGGTCTTAGGTCATCAATGTAAGATTTTCCTTTAATTGTAGAATTAGTTTTTTTTTCTCTATTTTTTTCTTTAGATTTTTGTGTTTTGAAGTTGGTGAGGTGGGGGTAGGAGTTTATATGTAGAGTACGGGGGTTGAGCTGGCTGGGATGTTGAGGTTACATTATTTGTTCCTCGATTTTTAGAATTTTTATTTTTATTTTTCTTGATTTTATAATAATGTTGGTGAAGGAATGGAGGAGAGGAAGAAGGTGATGGTGATCGGATGAGCAAGGGGTAGGGTAGTGTAACGTTATACTGTACGTTCTTAGATTTTAATTTTTTTTTTTTTGCTATTTTTTAAAATAATTTCTAGTCAGTGATGGTGGGAAGGGTGTGAGGTGAGGGCGAATAAATGTATGGGGAGGAGGTACAATGCTCTATTAGAAGCCACTATACTTATACCTTAACGTTGTACAGAAACGTTATCAGTATAATTGAAGGAAATTATGGTATGACCACTTAGACGAAAACGTGGTGTAAAACCATTTTTCATTTCATAAATATCCAGAGAATTCCCGCTCAAAACGTACAAGTTGATGCATGCGCACAATGTTTTGTGTTGGGCTGATTACTGATGTGGCAAGTTAAAGTTACGGAATAGTACTAGCTATCCATATTTAATTTTTACATAAAAAACTTAAGCCGCACCTTAATGTTTGTGAGTCCGAACGCCATATTAACTGATAAAACTTGCATGCCTACACAAGCTGCAAGCGTACGTTGCACACTGTCTGGCAACATATATATGGTAAGTACTGCGCGTAAGACCCGTGTTGAGATGGAATTTTTATTCAACTATATATGAGCAGTTAGCTTTTGCGTATGCTACAACGTCATGAATGATTTTGTATACCTTTTGGTACACACTTACATACAATATGAAACGACTTGCAAATTAATATAATTCTACTATAAATATTCATGAGAACGAAGTCAGTGGGTTGTAATGAGGGTAGCAGTTATTCCGAGTTTTTTCAAGCAAATAATTTAACGTTGATAATAGCTTTCTTAACTAAATTTACACTAGGATTATAAAGTGACACGTGCAAACACTGCGTAGAACTAATATTTCAAATCTGAAGGGGGAATTAAAGGAGAAGCTAAGAACCCATTTCTGCGAATTGCACAATCGCAATTTATAAATTTCCCAAGCATAATCGACACATCCTTTGTGAGAATTCATGACGTCGTATTTAACAAGCTGTCGAACCACCAGCTGTATATCTCGAAGATTCTTGTTATATAATACCAGAAAACTAGAAATAAAGTGGTCCACTGTAGAATATGAATCATTTATTCATACTTCAATATGTATGTATAAAAATTGAACATTTCCAACTATTTTCAGTTAATTGAATCAATTAGCCAAACAAAAATATTCGCCTACTTAAATGTGTTTTTTCATTATAAAATAGAATATTAGTTTACTAATATTCAAATTGAAGTACCAGAATTGCAACTATCAATTATCGAGCAAATAGACGAGAAAGCAAGGGGGGAGGGGGGAGAGAAATAGTATTTTTGGCTTGACGTAAGAGAGTGGGTTTGTGCCATAATAATTCATAGTAGTTTAAAGTATTTCAAAAATAAATTGTTTGTATATTTCTTAAATGTTCTAAAATATTTTCCAATAAATTTTGAAAACAAATTCTTTAATGCGTTTTTAGATAACTTATTTTTTAATCCTATAGTTTTGATTTAATATTTCTTTATGTATTTCATTGTAAACTTAAATTTTATCGATATTTTTTTAAAGAATTTTTGACGGATTTGCAAGCGCATATAAAAATAATTAACTGAAATATTTTTTAAGCGAAAATAAAACTATTTTTGTAAAGAAAATGTTAATTTTGCATCAAAGTGACAAAACTAAATAAAAAATTTTTAATTGGAAGTTATATCTATACAATTTCTCGCAGTATACCCTATATCGGGCAGATTTCTAATACCCTCTACTAGTTTCTATTAATAGGAGTTTTTCTTTATTTTTGTATCATAAATCATAAGAAATGCAGCTGGAATTTCATGGTACGTGGTACATGTGCTGGACAGTACACAAATTGGGTATAAAGACAAGATATTTCTTGAGCAAGTCAGTGTTGCCCTTAAGCACTGCTTTGCTTCCATACCTCACCTCACTGAAGAGAAACACCTGAAGGCTGATACGATAGCCTTTCAACTGGCCCCGTCACAAAAACATTGACTGACCTGTCCACTACAGAAACATCCGCCAATTGTGTTCGCAGAGCCTGAAGCAGGCGACGCGATGCTCGGTTAGAGCGAGATGGCGGCCGAATATCGGGCGACATCCCCACATCGACCCCAACAAATCCTGTCACCACAGACGACAAACTTTTACATACACCAACATTCCCACTACAATATAGCATCCAAATGGGCCCGTCAGCCGAGTGCCAACTTGGACTAATTATGGCTTCTTTTAGTGATAAACATATATTTCCCACCCCTTGCCGTTCGCTGTTCTTTTTTTCGTTCGCCGTTCACGAAGAGTTGTCGCCTGCATCTTTTCTCCCGGCGAACTTTACCATTGCTGTTTTTCTAGTTGGGGGAAAACATCTCAGCCTCTAGCCCGTAGTTTCGTGCCAAAATCTCATTATTTTTCCGATTGTGTTTCTGTAACATAAATCCCTGGCCAGAACTTTAATCTTCTTTCTGGCGCTGCGAAGTTCAGTAAGAAAAAATATTGTTATACACTGTATTTTTATCTCGAATGTACCGAAATTTTTCACCGTATCACTGTTTTTGTTTTTAAAAGGTTGCCACAGTGACGCAAATTTCTCGCCACCGAATATCATTTAAAGTATTTCTTCTTTCATCATTCCTATTCATTCCAAAATTTGTTCTATTTTACTTATTCTTTCACGTTCGGAAAACATGGGATTTCGTGTTATTATTTATCTGAAACATTTCACGTTTTATATAAATTCGCCTTTTAAATTATTTTGGAATTTATTAGTATTCAGGGTAGCATTTAAATTCAAAGTTTTCTTTCCTTGAACTTCTTAGGTAGGGAAAATGGGTATGGGCCATAGTAATGCCTTCAAAATCACTTTTTATTAAGGCAGGTTTGTGATAACTACTGTTTTTTTTAAGTGGAGTTCGATTGTATCAATTTATGATTGTATCTTTATACTCTATTAACGGTCGATTCACACGTGTTGAAACAGTCATTTGAAAAATCACCCCAGGTTTAACATCTATGTTCGTGTTTTAAACAAATAGCATTCAACAAACATTTACTACTGTTATTAATATTGAAGTATTCTAATTTAACACTGCTATAAACATTAAAGTATTCTAACTTTGATTAATCGAAACCGTTTTGCTTGTTTATCATCTCTAAATTATAATGTTTGTTTCGTAATGAGCATGAAATAAAAACGGTGAGAACAGTGCTGCGTTGGCAATGAGTGGAGTGTAGTGGAGAGATTAGGGTGGGTCTTAACATCGAGATCTTGAGAGCCGATGATGGTGAAGTGAGATGAGTATGGAGCAGCACTGGAATGCAAGGGCGGGAAAACCTGAGATCCCCGAGAAAACCCACCAACCAGTGGCATCGTCCCACTCAATTACCACGTGAGAAAATCTGCGAGCGACCCCGCCGGGAATCGAGGCTGGTTCGCCGAGGTGGGAGGCGAGCAGTCTGAACACTACACTACCGCGGCTCCGACTGCTAGGAAATAGTTTACAAGTAAAATGTTATTAAATTAATTTGTGATACGCTATTTGTAAAGATAACACGTGTCATTTAAATATTCAAATATTTACGAAGCAATTGTAAACATGTATTTCATTGTTACTTATTAAAAATGTTTATGGTTTTACTGTCTTCTCAGCGAAAAGCACGGTGCGTAGGCCCTAGTATTTTCGCGTGTCTTTTCCATGGAGCAAAAATCTTAAGGTGGAGCATGTCGTGTTTCTTCTGAACTTGCTTTTTACTCCATGTTTATTAAGTTACTCAGCGCTCGCAGGAAGGTTGATTTTTTGGTATTTTACTCATAACGGTATCTTAATTCGGAATCCATAAATAAAACACGATTTTAATGTTAAAATACACATTAAGTTTGAATTCAGATGTGAAGAGAAACAATAAGTTACTGGTAACTAATGAGCGTACTTTCCTCTGCATAGGTGCAAATAAATTTTAGTGAAGTTCTTGAAAACTTAGATGGTAGGTAGTCGTTGACGACTCATTGACAGCAATATTGTTAGAGATAAAACCATTAACATGGGAAAACGTACAGGGACAATTAAAATACACGAGTGACTTAACCGGGATTCGAATTCAGAAAAACTCATAAAATTAAGCTAGCCAGACATCAACTGCACGCCATTCAGAAAATAAGAGACTTACATACTTAAAACGTATAAATTATTATAGTCTACCACAGTTCAACTTCTTCGTCCCATTTGAAAGAAATTGATTGATTGTTTCCAGAGATACGGCATAAAGACTATATTATTTAATGTGGGGCTATCCTACAAAATGTGTGAGAAATTAGGTTTGGCATTGACAATTTTTATGGATATAACTGATACCGTCAGCATAGAGAGTTAAGTTGAACTTATTTAGCAGTTTCGTGGATAAAAAATTCTGTGCAAACATATTTCTATGGCCGCCATTTTGAAAATGTCTATCTTACCCTCTCAAAAACTATTAGTTTACATATCATGCCGTAGTGCTAATTGTTGCCAAATTCGGTAAAAATCGGTGCGTTTTGGTATATCACATAATTTTATTGTGTCAAGGAATACTATTTTACTAAATGGCATACAAAAGAAATTTTTTTTACTTATTTGATTGCTGTAATATATACAGCCATCATACAAAATTTCATTGAAATTAATTGCATGGTTTCGACGATATAAAATACAAATGTAAAATAACTATATGGCCACCAATTTGAAAATAACGTTTTAACATACCTAAAACATATCAGTTAACATCACCTATCACAGTACTCCTTGTTTGCCATATTTGGTAGGAATCAGCCAATTGTTTCCCGATAAATTACACAAAAGCTTGATTAATTCATGTAGTGTTATCTTACGAAATGGCGGACAAAAGTGAGCTGTTGTTTCATATTTTATGCTTGTAATAGATACTGTCAATATATAAAATGTTGTTGAAATTGGTTAAATTTTATAGTAGTTTTGTATTACCGCCATTTTGAAAATAAGTACCTAATTAATTGTATTTACTTATATTTACTTGGCATTTCATAGTATTACTTAGTTGCCAAATTTGAATAAAATTGGCGGAGCAGTTTTTGATATATAACATAAAAGCTTTATTTTTTCATGTAGCGCTATTTTCCAAAATGGCTGACAAAAGTGGTTGTTGTTTTTCTTTCATTATGGTTGTTATAGATACTGTTGGCGTACAGAATTTGATTTTGAAATTGGTCAAACAGTGTGGTAGTAATGCCAAATAAACCTTAAAAAATTGTATTGCCGCCATTTTGAAAATAATTGCTTTATTAAGTTAAATTTCTTAAATTTACCTTGCCAATAATAGTATTACTTAGTGCAAAATTTGGCGAAAATAGGTTGAGTAGTTTTCAAGATATAAAGTAAAATCTTTATTTTTGATGTTGTGCGATATTCCAAAATGGTGGATCAACAGCAACTTATTTATAAAATTAGTACACAACGGGTGTATGTTACGAGGACTGTGAAAAATGGAAGACGTTGTTAGGATAAAGTACTCTACGAGTACCTATGACGTTGTATATATGTACGTGTATTGGCGCGCTTTTGTCCTTTGTAACCATAATTTTACATACACTTGACGAAGCACCACTGTTGGGACTTAGGTTTAAAAGTATACGTTATTAACCATCGTTGTTAGGACTTGTTTATTTTTTCACTCTAATTAGTTACCTGGCTCCTCGTAACTGTCATTTGTATCTATCGGCTACTTATAATTATAAATATAAACATTGCCATGTGACTAATAAACACATTTTAGGCCCTATACACTTTGCCGCTCTCAAAAGTTAATGTCTGCGGCAGGGGTTGATCCGTGACGAGAAAAAAAAGGAGGAAGGAGAGGGGGAGATGTGTTGACAAGGTCATGACCCTCTAAAAAATATACTCTCGCATTGACAAAATAGTGTAGTGTAATTTTTTTAGAAATATAAATAAAACAATATTTTTATTTTTTTTAATACTGATTTTATTTGATTAATTTAATACTGTTTCCTAACATTATGGTGCGGTAATGTTTCCCACCCATGCCACGAGTCGAATGTATAGACCTGCAGCTGCACAATGAGGAATTGACTTCCCGCTCCCCCCACCAACCCCCGAATCCACTCCTGGAGCCTGCTGCCACAACCAAATGTAGTTATTGATTACTATGCCTGTTCGGAGAGCCGTAAAACGTACTGTGATTAACCTGTGTAACACCATGGGAGCAACTTAGTATTAAACCAATGTATAAAATTTGTAAAATAAACTTTTCTTTCTCGTCATGCATCAGATCATATTGACGATATTAGCTTGGCACATGACTGCGATGTAGATCATGGGTTCCAGTCAGTTAGTTAACCGTAGTATTTTATTAGGATTTATATTTTTGCATATCACCAGTAGCACAAAGATAATTTATTATCGCCGTACCATTATAAGCCCAAAACAAAAAGTTTATATATATTTATATATATATAATGTACTGTTTAAAAGCGTGTTACTTGTTCATTATTTGTTATGCTTTTATAGAAAATGTGTTACTTCTCTCCTTGAACTCCATACTATTGTTGAACTTGGACTGGAACCATAACTTTTAAGGACCACATTAATATAATTGTATATTTATAGCCATTACTTTTCAGATCTTTGCAGATCCACGATCACATTTTTTCTACCATTGTTTCCTCCCAGGAATGTTAAACCAATAAATGTTGTATGTCTACCAACACACGTATTAAATTACTAGATAAAAAGTTATGTGCATATCCACAAATTTACTTGTAAAGATATATTTTCCGTTTTGCGACTGTTAAAATGTTTTCTCGATTGATGTAATACAACATACATTAATCAATATTTCGCGTGTAAATAGAAAAGAGAAAATGAAAATCTACATGTTGTCCCCACCTGAGGCAGGGTCACGGTATAGGATGAGAGGAGACTGGTGGTAACGGGAGCAAAGCAGCCGATGGATGGATAATGTGAGACTAGATGAGGGTGGAGAAGCGGCGGATTAAATATATGGGAGGAAATAAAAGACTTATAATACTTTTGATTAAAAAGTTAAATTTCGTTGTTGATATTTATTGAGATTTTTTTTTTTACCTACTACTGTAAGTATGATTTTACTGTGTGCGGGTTTTTGCAAACAGGCTGTGGAAATAAATTGGTTTTGTTATCCAACTGAATGCAAAAATTGTAACTCAGCGACATTATACTTCATATGTTTGCAAGGAACCTACGAAAAGACGTATTTCTGAGCAAGACTTTTTATTCATCATAATTTTGACTTTACAATCTGCACAATTTAATTTGACACGTAATAATATATTGTATTACAAAACTGCAGCTCTACGATGAAGAAATTATTGTCTAGAATTAAATGTAATGTTTTATTAATTAACTTAAAAAACTATTTTCGTGGAATTCTTTGTTATTCCTAAAAAGAGACTATTTTTTCAGCAGAATTTCAATGTTTTGAAAATCAATTGAAAATATTTTTAAAATCTTAAATAATATTATTTGTGGTGTTGGTATTTAATTGATGAGTTTGTTTACTAATTACATTGTGTTTTTTTCGCAGGGCACTGTATACTATGCGTATATATGAACGATGTTTCTTTGTATTGCATTTAATGCAATAAGTTATTATTTTTAATTGTCGTTATTGTCGTTAGCGCTCTTGATTTGTGTCCACTAGATAACAGGGAAAAAAATATTTGCAGTTTATATATTAAAATTAATTTGTCTAAGACTATACACTGCACTGGTATGATATCCTGTAAATCTTGGCTCATCTTTTCTACGTTCGAATTAACTGCAACACTATTATCGGCTGCAGTTGCATTGTAATCAATTAATAATATCGTAACCACTTTCAATTTTCATACAGCAATAATAATCGAATGGGGAGTGTTGAGATAAGAGGTTTGGACGGCTCTTAACATGTATGGTCTTGAGAGACGATGAGGGTGAAGTCAGGTGGACATGCTGCAGCGCCGGAATGCAATGCGGGAGAAATAGGAGATCCCGAGAAAACCAGCGTCATCGTCCTGAACGATTACCACTTGCGACAATCCGGGAGTGACCCCGTCGGGAATTGAATCCGGGTTGTCGCTACACCACTGTGGCCCCGAGTGGGGGGAGGGGTGTACCTGTAGTGACAAACCAAAGCGAATGGGGAATCCGTATGCGCTTGTTTAACATGATTGTGATTTCTAATGAAGCCTTAATTTGTAGAAGCAGTAGAATGCGTGGGAGAATAGGAAATGGGGTTTCCACAGTAAAACCCGCCACGGCAACGTTTGTCGCGTTTCTCCCGCATTAAAAACTCGGGTTTAGCCATACTAGGAATCGAACTCAGGTCGCTGTGTTGTGAGATAAGTGATCAGAACACTATGCCAGTGTGGTCTCACATTCATACGTAAAAAAAACTGTTTTTATAGGAAACTTGCGATGAAATAGAGGACAAATTATACGTTTTACAACAATTTTTTTGCAAAGACAAGATTTCAAACTACGGATGCGTTGGATTAATTCGGTATTTGAAAGAAAAGGTGAAGATAGAGTTTTAAATAGCACAGATTTCACAGATAGGCTTTAGGTGACAGGGGCTCCTGATTGTAGTGGTCTCCAAACCAAATGAGAACCGAAACGTTGAAAAACGGTAAGCAATTTTGGAGATGGGATGAGTGTGAAACGCCTGAGCGACCTTGGCCACCGAGGACCCCTATTCGAAAGTAAATGTTAAACTGTCAAACAAGAGAAGTATTCTGGTATAGGACTGGTGCGTTTAGACGAATTTTACACTGCAATGTTTCAAGGGGACACTGTAAAAATGATCGTGACAATACACCGAAATGGACACTGCGATTTAACACATGTAGAAGTGTCAAATTCTAGATACAATAACAATACTTGTAATTTAGAAATAGAACATCTGTATCTGTAAAATTACATAATACATTGTGTGTTATACATATGTTGTGCTTCTAAAAAACTCAATATTCTTGTGGAAAAATAAAGTAGGCTTGTTTCAGTCACCGCTTAATGACGAGTATAAATATTTATAAACACTTGAGGATCTCACATTATTTCACCTCACAATGGTTGCATATATCAACAAAACAGTCACTTCTAAATAACTGCAACAATACCTGAGTAAAATATCGTAAATATATAGTTATTGTAAAAAACGAGTTGCATTATTTTACCTCGTCATTGACTATTTTAATACATGGAATGTTTGCCGTATCTCAACTATTTCGTTATGATGATACAACATAACTTCTGTGTGAAATGGTTTGAAATTGTAATTACAAAATTAAACTTGTTGATATAAAATATGATATAAAATAAAAATAACTCGTTACAACACGTCAATATGGAAGGTGTAATTTTTTCACTTTCTGTTGTGTAAACTGGCCAATAAATACGCCAAGTAGTGTAAAATTAAAAATTATCTTCTTTTGTTACTTAACCACATTGATTCTATTGCAAAAATATTGCCCCCCCCCCCCTTAGGACCTTTTTATGGTTGCATATTATTGTGCTTAAGATAACTAGTTGTTTTAAAGTTATATCACTGCTTGTGTAAATTGAGTGAATATATTACGGCAACCTAACACATGTCGTGCAATTTCTTCCCACAATGTCTGCCTAAATTTACGCAATAGTCACGTCTAAATTTCACCATCAGAGGTTGCATATATCCTCATAGAAATGTAGTAGTTATATGTGTTGTACATGGTGCGTTTATTCACAACGGCGTCGTTCTTTTTAATTTACAATTTGTGTATTTATTTTAAGTATTTGCTTAAAATGAAATTGCGAGCCTAACGTTTGCAAGGAATTACAGCTTTACACCAATCTGTTGAACTAAAATTACAATAAATTGCAAATTTTTATGAAATTAATTTTAACGGAGTGGATTAATCACATTATTGAAATTCAAAATGTATGTCATTATACCATTTTTTAATTTTCAGATGCTACCAAAATGGTAACTTTGGTTTATATTTGTGTTTCCATGGAACTTTAACTTTAAACATGCTGCCTATAACTAGTGGCATTAATAAACATGAATGTTCATTTATTTTAACTGTGGTAAATTTTCTAACATTATGACTTCAATGGTTGCATGAAACTGTGTGAAATTGCAATCAACATGTTATTCATTATGCGTATATTACTAGCCTATATATATCCGGAGATGTTTGCATTCATTGCCTGGCGAGGTGACGCAGTGTCACACTACTGGAATCGCATTCGGGAAGACCAGGTTTCAATTCCCAGTCCAGCCATCTTGAATTCAATTTTTCATAGTTTTCCGANAATCGCATTCGGGAAGACCAGGTTTCAATTCCCAGTCCAGCCATCTTGAATTCAATTTTTCATCGTTTTCCAAAATCACACCATATGGCTTCTGGGATTTTTCCTTAATAAAGGCCATGGCCGATTCCTTCCCAGATCCTAATTGTCCACGCAGTTTGCTCCGTCTCTAATGATCTCGCTGTCGACGAGACGTTGATCCTTTACCTTTACGTTCATTTTACCCCTTCACTGGCAATTTTTATGTATGTAATGTTAAGAGTGTTTTTTAACTACTTGGTCCGATCAACTGAACAATACTAGTGACTATGTGATGTCGTATGTAACTGGAATGGTTAATTCACGCATGTTGTAAACTTTCACTACTAAATGTAGTGGTGTTCATGATGAGTATATTAATCATAAGGAAGCTTATTGAATAAAACACGTACCTATGGTTTCGTGACCTCTGAAAAGAAGAAACGTTTATAGGAAAACGTTGGCTTTTTACAAAGTCACGGTCATGCTGGTGCAGTAGCACTGATTACAGCTGGCATAACTGTACGTAGACTGCCAATGTTGACAGCAGATCTGAACGACTATATCTAGTGTCGTATGTCGTCTATTCAGGCGTAAGGTGAACACTGTGGATACTTATTGCGCATTAGCTTCAACTTCTGATTTTAAAAAGAGTTGAATGTCATATTCATGCAGATAAATAGTGCCCATAAGAAATGCTATTTAATGTATTTCATGATGATGTCTTACGTCCTCCAAAAAAACGTATATGTCATATACTATGAAACGTTGATATACATTAAGATCGTAATATTGGTCATTTGAGTATTGTTGGAATGTACACTAACATTTGTGGTAAATACAACACCAATAAGGATACATGTCATTGAAATAAACTTTATACCACAGATTAGGTACATGACTGAAAATTCACGATTGATTATGATTACAGAACTGTGCATGAACTCTGTCCTTGAGAATTCAGTATTGTTTAAAGTCCCCAGTGTGCTGCAATCAGAGCCCCTAAACGTCGTAGCATGGAATCAAAGAGGACCCAGATATGTTCCTGGGAAATCTCCGTCCGCTTGGTTTGTATGCGAGTCCACAAAGCATCAACAGTGGTTGCTGGAGGTCCGTGACGAATAAGTCGCCGATCAACCATATCCCAGACATATTCGATGGGTGACATGTCAAGTGAATGTGAAGGCCAGGGAAGCCATGGCACCCGTCGTTCATTGAAGAAGGCTTGCACATTCCTCTCTACATGTGGCCTGGCATTGTCTTGCTTAAATATGGCATGTGGACTTGCCTGAAGGAGGGGCAGTACCTCTGGCTCTAAAACCTCCCTAGTGTAGCGGTTGCTGTTCAGATTGCCGTCAGTATGTAGGATTCGAGATTACATGTTGTATTCAATGGCGCCTCAAACCATCACACTTAGCGTTTGTCCGCTATGCCACTCCACAATGCAGGCTCCCAGATTGCAGACCACGGTAGCGTCTTACACATATGCGACCATTACTATGGGACAGTTTGAAGCGAAATTCGTCCAAAAACACGACATTTTGCCACTTAGCACACCAGCGATGGCGTTCACGAGCCCATCGCAGTCTGTGGCGTTTGTGGTTACTGACTGGACAATGGAAGCCAACGCAATGGCATATGTGCCACCAGTCCAGCACGCAGCATATGGCGTCGAAACTTCGAAGCAGACAGGTCAACACTCGTTGCAGTTCTCCAGTGTCGAGCCAACACTGTGGACGAGGCTATACGGTCCGTTACGGCCATGCGGACAAGATGGTGGCCATCCCGTGCTGTAGTCACATTGTGTGGTCCAGTACCTGCTCGTCCCTGCGCACGACCGTGTTCTATCGACAGGTACTACACACGCATCACTGTCGTAGCAGCATGCCCTGTACAAGTCGAAATGTCACGGTATGACAAACCCATTTCCTGGAGACCATCATTCTGGTCCGTTCGAACTCACTCACATGTTAATATGGCGCCCTTTGACATCGACGAGGCTTGCTGGCACTTGCTTTCACTTCGTTTGACGGATCTTCACTGACTGAGCTTGAAGTAACGCTGGCCTTTCCGACCACACACGAGAGGGCGCTGCTGGGCCTACATATACGCCACGTCATCTGTTTACAATCGTAATAACTTATTGCTGGTACACTGTTCTACACATCATCCAAATTTGGATTCATTCGGGCCATTCTTTCTGGGTGGTGCCATTTTCACAATCACTAGTGTAACATTGATAATAAGAGCGGTATATTTTTTACTTCAGACAAACCCTATCGAAAATTGTAGTTCTTCAGTGAAACATAGTACATCTACGAGTAAGTGAATTTTTAATACCTACATTTTAAGGGTAGGAGGATAATATGTTTCAATTCACGCTAAAATTTTAGATTTTGAAATTACTTTTGAGCTTTAATAATCACATTAACAATGCTGGCATAATGAATTTAAGTTAATAAATTTACGAATTGGTATCATAAATGTTGTGGTATTTAATTGTTGTATTTCACTCAAACGGCGTAAGAATTGTCCTAAAATTTTCTATTTCGGTAAAATAATTAATATGATTAGGAACTGTTAGAAAATAAATTTAGCAGAAAATATTGTGTGCTTTAAAATTTTTTGTCGGGCTTGTTAACGCCTTCACTTTCATACCAGTAGGCAAACTGGTAGACGGCATGCTTGCTAAAATAACCTAAATTCACATCTTAGAATGGCACACACGCCCAGGGGCTTACCCGGAATTTAAACGCGGAACCTTGCGAACACTTCGTATCTCTTCGTAATCCATAAGGAATGCTGGAGTGGGTGAGCAAGTTGTTATTTAAAGCCGAGCGCGTATATAAATGATAGTAGTTAATAGAAACGTGATATGTAGTGAATGCATGCTATTCAGGTTTACGTATCTGCACTTTGGACACCCTTGAGTACGCATGCACTTTCGTTTACCTGTGACGGCTACTAAATGGTTGAGGGAGGGGGAGATCCCAAGACTAATAGAAAAGAAAGGTTGGGCCTCCATAGCTAGAACCTTGGTTTTGCGGAAACTGAAGTCGCTGTGAACTAGCATTTTGAGCGAATGGTCGCGGTCGTCATATTTTTAGTTTGCAGTTCGTGTTTTCAAAACCATGTATTTCGTCAAAAAAATTAACTGTTTAATTCCCGCAAGAATAGAAAATCGCGAGTTTATTACTCCTGCGAACCACATTTGTACACATAAGTATATTCTTTTCTAGCCGCTGCAAATAAAAATTCTGCAAAAACGATGTCCATAATTAGTTAAACAAAAAATTCAAAACATTAAAGAAATTTTTTTTACATCGGAACAAACTGATAAACTCCTTAGAAAAAAGAAGTGCTGGCGGAAGAAATAAGACTTTTCTGCTATTACTCTCAGGTAGAGTTTTCTAAAGGTTTATAATTAAATGAGAAACAGTGGGTTTGCCATTGCCAGGGTTGTCAAATCACCGAAAATGGACTAAAAATTTAAGGCGTAGGCTGGGAATTCATTCTGAAATACTAGCATTTCTTTAAGCTGCATCTAAAATCACGAATGAAACAGAGTGCCTCACAGTTTTATCATTTAACGAGATGACTGTGAATTCAATATTGTGGAGTGGAGAGATTTGGGAGACTTTTAATATGTCTTGGGAGCCGATGAGAGTGAAGCTGTGTGAGTATGGAGCAGCGCCGGAATGCAAGTGCGGGGAACGGGAGATCCCCAAGAAAATCCGCCGATGAGCGGCATCGTCCGGCACGATCCCCACGTGGGAAAATCCAGGAGCGACCCCGCAAGGAATTTAACCCAGTTCACCTTGGTGGGAGGCGAGTAGTCTGACCACTACACCACAGCTGCCCTATTTAAGATTGTGCTATGATCAAAGTGAAGATAAGATACTTATGCCAAATATAAACGTATAAGTAATTATGGTTCGAGGACTGGCTTCAAAGTTTAAACAACCTTTATTTTAGGACTTTGAATGGGATATCACAAAAGAGTTGCTTTTCGAAGCTATAGCATTGCTTAAAGAACTGTAATTTTCTGTTGTCGCAATCGTGGTGGGCGGAAGTAATGTAGGCTTGTGGAAATCACTGAATTACGATCAAACACTACGTTTCTAATTCCTTATAGTTCGTTACCCTGTATGGCTTTTTTCAGATATTCCAGGTCTCATAAAATTGCCAAGAAATAATTTCCTGGATAACGGAATACAGTTTCCAAGTGGAAAATTTTTTAGAAAGGAGCACGTGCAAGCTATAACAGAAAATAATGAATTGAATTTACAGGCAATAATCACTCCTCTTCACGTTCATTTAAAAGGCAATAGTTTATCTTTGTGATTTTGTACTTGTGGAGTGTGTACCTTTATGCTAGCTACTTTTCACTCTGTATAATTTTTTCACTGAAAAAATTACTATCCGTGCATTATCTATGCGTATAAAAAGTTTTATATGCTGTAAATGGATGCTAAAAAAATCGCCGCACGTTGAGTAACCATATGGGTATTTTTTCCCCACTGTCTGAATTTCCTAATTTACTGATTTTAAACTTGGGAGGAAATGTTTTTAATGATGAGCGTCTTTGCCTAAGTGAGAGGGAATGCACGGGCTACTTCCCTGGGTATATCGCATACCGCGGGTGTAGCAATGAGATTTTAACTCTGTTTTTGGATTTTTCTAGTAACGATTATATTATATAAAGCTACTAAATGCTTCTATACACGGCACATGATTTTTTCCAACATGAATTTTAAACAAATGTTTTGCTGAAGGGAGCAAGCATGTTGTTTAGAGGGGAAGGGGCACTCGGTGATTGATTTTTCGTTAATATTTGCTCCGAAACACGCTGTTTGCATGCTTCTTTGTCGAGACGTATATTTACAGTATGAAGTTTTACAGTTTTTTCGATATATAGACTTTCGATTCGAATACCTTCCTTTCTTTGAATGGGGTCAATTTTGCAAAGCTGCGCTCGAGCCGTACGTTACATTTTATTGGTGGCGTGTTTATGTGGAGAGCCAACCACGATGTTTTGTCCCATTCGAGTTAAAAATGTGCAAACATCCTTCGGATACTCGCTCTCGTTGTGGAGGTATAGATATTTGGACAGTGTTGGAATGCAGTTTGGACCTCCACGAAACCATTATCATAAACCAACCCAGACCCTGCCACTATTCTTGGACGTTATGGTCGCTGGCACGATGGTGGATAACTCATCTTGAACCCCTGGATTTGTGGGAATTACACTCGTACGCTACGGTTAAAAAGACTGTACACGACGGATTTTGGCAGGTGAAGGCCCAACAGCTACTCAGCTTTTTCGCATGCCTCTGCAAGCTATCGCGCCTAGCAAATGCCATGCCACAGTTTCCACACTTAAATGCCACTCTATATTCATTATTTGAACATCCATACTTTTCATGTCTTCGAGCACATGTGGTGAATGGAAAAAACTGTTACAGTAGCGACACGGTTACTGAGGTAACGACATTGCAAATTACATCGACGGTAAACATATAAATTTTAAAAAGAAACTATGTTCTAGTGCCGTATTTTATGAGGTTACATATTCATCCAGAGACTAGCTGGTTCAAACCATTACTTCAAATTTGGGCAGATTTTTAATGTCATGGAAATATATATGGGTATTACGTGCGCGTTTGATAATATTCTGTGACCTGATAAAATTAAATATCTGAACTTACCAGTCAGATTGCTAAAAGACAAGGGGTGAGAGAGCGATCGGTCACCTCTGGCATCAGACGAGAAATTGTGCCGATGGTTCCCATGAAATACTTTTCCCACACTAGCACGCTCTGGTGGACAATGCTGAAAACAAGAGCGTAAGTGATAAGGGATTAAGCGATGGTGAATAATTAGCCAGACTAAAGTGGGAGGTTTTAATTAAATATCTTTATACAAAACAAATATCGACATAATAATTTATGCTGGAAGGTATACTGCTGATTGAAAAATATTTTTTGTTAAAAATAGTAATAAAAATTTCAGATATTTCTACAACTATAAATATGAATGCCGACAGCTTACTTTGCAGCTAAATCGTCAGAATGAGTGGGTACGGGCAGCTGGTCTAGCAGTGAAATTAAGAAATTAATGCCACCTATTTGTTAAAGATACAATCTAACATGGAGGGTGCTGACAGCACAACATATACTTTAAAAAACATAATCAAATATGGCTGCCATCTGGTGTCTAAATCGGCAGCTCACCTTGTGACGACATCAAGAAAATTGCGCTACCTTGGTATTGAAAATAAAATCCAATATGGAGGGCGCCGACAGAGCAAACTATACTTTGAAAACCTCAACAAATATGACTGTCGCCTGGTGGTTAAATCGACAACTCGTCTGGTGGGTAAATTAATACACTAGCACCACCTAGGTTAAATTCAATATGACACTCGAACGAAGGTGAGAGACAAATTACAGCAACGTGTAAACAAAAAACCAACGAAGAAACCAAGACGGTGGGCGGTGGCTGTGACGCCTATCAAGATGGCGGATTGCACCAGCCAATATGGTGGACTGCCCTTACCAAGATGGTGGACTGCACCTACCAAGATGGCGGATGGCTCCACCTACAAAGATGGCGGTCGGAAACAAGATGACGGACTGCACCGACCAAGATGGCAGATAGCTGCAGCTATCTGTAATTTAATTATTTATTTTTTTATTTTGTAATCTTAAGTAGTCTTTGACAGCTAAAAGAATTTGAAAGAATTATCGGTCGCTGCTAATCTTTGTACTTATCTTTTAAAATGATTAAATAATTTTGTGAGTAACAGCACCTGCTACATCTACAAATATTTTTTTTTTTTACATATTTATACAACACATATATTTCAATAAATATTTTAACATTCGAAAACATTTTAGGCCGAATTTTAAATGTGTTTATCTCACACCAGGAAATTAAAAAAAAAAACGCTTTCTTAATTATTTCTGTCACATTTCGAAATACTCCACGCTTTAAAGCGAATGTCAGTTTGATTACACTTCCTGGGCAGAAAATGGTCATTACTAAATGATTACTTCTTACCAATTACTGTAGGTGTTACGTGACAATCTGAGTAATAGTAGCTAGCGCTGAAATCCCCGTTTTATAATAATTGATATATACTATGTAATTTTTTCAAAAACTTGAAATGAATTTTAAGAACTATCTATAAATTACCTATCAGTAATACTAAATTACATGCCACACACATGAACATTCAAAATGTACTATCAAATACAACATGTAGTGCTTGTCAAAACTGGCGAAAGTGGTGGGGGAATATGGACCGGCCTGTAACATTGTCAGGGGAGGTCACGCGAAGTTACTGTTATGAAGAAAGTCAAATTAATCTGCAGTTTATGCTTACTTGGTGATTAACGAAACTGTTCAAATGTATACAATATTGATGTAAATAATATTATTGTTTTATATTTTATGTGTTTGTCGTACAAAGTCAGGCTATAACTACAATACATCATTGACGCGAAAATACAAAACACTGCGAGTTGTGTCAACAGTGGCACGTATATTTGGGCACGGATGGGTGGTAANCAGTGGCACGTATATTTGGGCACGGATGCGTGCTCAAAATGGTTTGATCAACTCTGAACTCTTGCGTTATACGTGAATATGTGTGGATAATAAGAATCGTGTATTATTCTAGTGTCGGTATCATTGTTGTTATAATCAAATGAAAACACTGCGTTTTTGTCGTTCAGTTGTGGTACTAATTTGTGGGCAAAATCAAGTCGTGCGGGAAAAATAAACAAGAAAATGGGAGTAACAGGGCAGTCGTAAATAATATTAAATATATCTACTTACATTAAAGTTAAATCAATTGTTTTTCAGCAATGTTCTCAAAAATACCTTAAGTCATAAACATTTCACTTATCTGCTTCGAAGCTGCTTCAGCGTTGACCGTAACATGTCTTGTCACAGTCAAAACCATAAATGGGCAATGTCTGTTCAGCCCTTTTAAAAAATAACATTATTATTTTAAAAACAAAAGTGGGATATAATATGAAGTTACATTTGATTGGTAAAAATTATTAACTAAATTTCGTGAAGTGTACTGCTCACAAAGGTTTATCATATTCCCCGTTTGCCAACCAATACGTAATATGTATGTTTCTAATAGGAATGGACTACGTTGTGTGAATCGTAAACATTGGCATTTTTCCCTCCAGCGAAATGCATATTGCACGTACACAAACACAGTAAGTTCAACCACGTGCCTTAAAAACAGCCATAATTAAGGAATAGGCCAATTTTCCTCAGGAAGTGCTTAATTATCTGGTTTTTCGCACGCCTCGTCCGGATACAAGCGTTCCTCAGGAATCGTGGAGGTCCTAAACGGTATTGAAGTTTGTCAATGCATCTGAAAAGAGCATTTTCGTTGCTATTGAAACTGGTGAGATTCCTTTCTTTAAGTTGTTTTCCAGTTTATGCCTTTTGTTTGTTTCTTTCTGAAATGATGTAAGAGAATATTGTGTTCTTTTTTTTCACTTTATGTGCTATTAGGAGCACAACATGAAGAGCAAACTTTTTTCCTTCAATATAACAACCTGGATTCTGATATATGCTAAACTTTTTATGAGCAGTATAAAATGAAAGCATTATTGTAAATCACAGCTCATTTAAGGTTAGCAATATTTTTTTATGAATTATAAACTGTTATAAAATAGTATTTTATGCTGCATATGAATGTCCGCCATTTATATTTTTCTAATTTGTAACTACTTAGGCATACATTTCTGTATATC
>NQII01000600.1:0-60423 GCA_002778355.1 Clitarchus hookeri
CTGGTAGGCTCTGGTAGCAAGTCGTCCAGGGTTCATACCCTGCCTGGGGTGACATGATGACACGTGAAGATGAGGCGAAGTTATGTTTAATATATATGTCAGTAAGTGTCATGCATCCACTTAATAATGGAAGACTAATAAGACTGATTTATTGTGTTTGAGAAGAATAGGTAGTTATTTGTTAATTTGTTTGAAACAACAAATAAGGAAATTAAATTCAAAAAATTTAGAAACTGTAAATTTTGACCTTCTGATTCAACTGAAATATTACAACCTCCCAAAAATCAACACAAGTTACTGTAAGANATTACAACCTCCCAAAAATCAACACAAGTTACTGTAAGAGTGAGTGAGTTAAGAGATTTGGGCAGCTGAGGTCTTGAATGCCGATGAGGATGAAGTGAGGTGAGTATGGAGCATCGCCAGAATGCAAGGGTGGAGGAAAAGAGAGATCCTCCGAGAAAACCTGCCGACCAGCATCATCATCTGGCACGATTCCCACATGCAAAAATCCTGGGGTAATCTTGTCGGGAATCAAACCCAGTTCGCCTTGGAGGGAGGCGCGTAGTCGAACCATTACACCACCGCGGGGCCTTTACTGTATGATAAGAGTTTAAAGGTACAGAGAAAATGAGGTTTTTTTTTTCATAAGAAACACTGATCAATTTGTATACCCAATAAGTAGCCTAATTTTGATAAACTTATGTGTTTTGNAGTGAGTGAGTTAAGAGATTTGGGCAGCTGAGGTCTTGAATGCCGATGAGGATGAAGTGAGGTGAGTATGGAGCAGCGCCAGAATGCAAGGGTGGAGGAAAAGAGTGATCCTCCGAGAAAACCTGCCGACCAGCATCATCATCTGGCACGATTCCCACATGCAAAAATCCTGGGGTAATCTTGTCGGGAATCAAACCCAGTTAGCCTTGGAGGGAGGCGCGTAGTCGAACCATTACACCACCGCGGGGCCTTTACTGTATGATAAGAGTTTAAAGGTACAGAGAAAATGAGGTTTTTTTTTCATAAGAAACACTGATCAATTTGTATACCCAATAAGTAGCCTAATTTTGATACACTTATGTGTTTTGNTTTTTTTTTCATAAGAAACACTGATCAATTTGTATACCCAATAAGTAGCCTAATTTTGATACACTTATGTGTTTTGCATTATTTTTGTATAATTAGCAGTTGAATCTGCAATTCTGATGTTATTGCAATGCAGACAGATAAAATTAAGCCTTACTGAACTAAAACATGATTATGGAAAAGTCAATGTTATTTTTGGTAAAGTTGATGACATTACTGTTTAGTTTCATACATTAAAATGTTATCGTACAATAGCACAATCAATAAAAACAAATTATCGTTGATATGGCACCAAACTCTACAAAAACTCCCCAAGCGCTAGTCAAATTCAATCTTTTGCAACCATTATCGTCACATGAACTCTGTGGTATCGATGTTCTGATTGGCCACGCACTGGAATTATATACTTTCTTTGCACCTCCCCTGTGCTATTTTTCTGTGCGTGTGCTGTGCGTGATTGTGGCAAGTGTCATGCTAACACATGTGTTCTACTTTCTGTACCTGTGCTAAGTCAATTGTGGCCCGGCCTTTAACCATTAACCTGGTATGCGTGTTTTGAAACGTCAAGGGTTTAGTGGATTGCTGTTTATGCCAGCAATAGTATTTTGAAGCATATACTCCACAGAAAAAGAGTTGTAAGTGGTTAATAACCATAATTATGTGATACAATGAACAGGTAACAAGGATGGGAGTGCATTGCCTAATCTGGCTCCATTTAGGTAGCAATATAAAAAAGAGTTGGGAAATTAATTTTTGTAATTTGTTTTTAGGATTTTATAAGGTTTAGTCGGAACACCATGAAAATCAACTGTCTAGCATGCAACCCGTGGGTGGGGCCTTGGCGGTCAGGCATTTGAAAACCCATGAGTGCCATGGAAAATAAGAGGTAGCACGGGATGATCTGGTTGGCCCATCCAAAGGTTCTCTTTGGTGTACGGATCGGTTGAGGTTGGACTCGTGCTGGCAGTGGTTGACTCCGCATGCTGGAGGAGGCTCAGAGAGATTCCCCTTCTTGCATAAGAGCCGGGCGGTAAGCAGGGCACTGCTCCAGGGGCGTCCCCGAGATGACGTCAGGGGCATGGGTAGTGCTCCGGCCAGACCACACGCTTGGTAAACTGAGAGCTAGGATCTCAGGCCTTGTGGTAGGACATGCTCGGTGCGATCTGGTAAATCAGATCGGGTCTACGCTCGGTGCGNAGCTAGGATCTCAGGCCTTGTGGTAGGACATGCTCGGTGCGATCTGGTAAATCAGATCGGGTCTACGCTCGGTGCGACCTGAAGAAAAGGTTGGGGCTACGGATTTGGTCAATTGCAGTAAGCGCTGGTCATGTCTGCGTTGAGAGGGCGTGATCCCTCTTCCCCGCCTACTGGGAGGCTGGGGTGCGGAATGGTCATAATGGCTAAGAGCGCCCAGTTAACAAATAAGAGCACGGCTCCGGCTGTGTACCATACTTATATTGTCTAGCATGCGATGCTGCTATTAATTTGGTGAATCATGATTCCAAAATTAAAAGTCCACAAAGTCTTAAAATAAACAATAATTATTCCAAAAAGTTGTTAGAGAATCGTTTCAAATTATTAACAAAATAAAACATGTATGATGTGAAGTTGTTATTTAAAAAAAATTATGCCATGAGAAAATGCCCATTTCAAGAATATTTAAGCAACTTTCTTTGTGAGATAACTATTTTGTGATATAACTGTGACATAGCCTCGGGTTTACGTTCTCTGCCTACTTACATACTTAGCCAGAGTAAGAATAACAAATTCTAGAACCTCCCAGTCTAGTAGCAAAAGGCTATTGCAATTTCCTTCCCAAAGTACCTAACATTCATCAGTGCTTTGATTTAAGGATGGTATCACATGTGAGTTTGACAAAAACAAGATTTCAAGTGGATGTAACATTATATTTAAAATATTCTATAATAAACAATTTTTTTCTTCTTCTCTAACTTGATTACAACTAATGTATTCATAACTAAATGGTTAANAGTACAATACACATTTGTTTATTGCATTAACCTCGCCTATATGAATATTTAAATATTTCATACAGGCAAAACTAACATGGCGGCAATTCGGTCATTTGTCAGCTTCAAAGCTTACTGAACACACAATGCAAATACTTCGTAGACTTTGTAGACAAAACGGGTTACGTGACCATTTTGTTAACAAAAATTGCCAATTGGAACATGGCCTCAAATGGTTAAAGTCGGGGGAATGTACTTATCAGTCAAAGTGCACAATATGTAATAATTCTATCCTTAGCATTTACAAAGGGGGGGAATTAATTATTTGCGACATCACTGCAAAACCAAAACTCACAAAAAACAATTCCTAAAATCTTTAAAAGCAAATTCATCTCTTTGAAAATTGGTTGTAAAGGAAAATATTGATGTGACTTATGCCAAATTATTGTGGACCAATTTTGTTTGTCAAAACCACCAGCCTGTAAATTTGATAAATTTACAAAGTTGGTGCCAATGATGTTTCCTGACTGTGACATAGTATCGGATTTATGTTCACTGCCTACTTACATACTCAGCCGGAGAAAGAATAACAAATTCTAGAACCTCCCAGTCTAGTAGCAAAAGGCTATTGCAATTTCCTTCCCAAAGTACCTAACATTCATCAGTGCTTTGATTTAAGGATGGTATCACATGTGAGTTTGACAAAAACAAGATTTCAACTGGATGTAACATTATATTTCAAATATTCTATAATAAACAATTTTTTTCTTCTTCTCTAACTTGATTACAACTAATGTATTCATAACTAAATGGTTAATTGCTTAATATTACCTACAGTTAAAGTTAACTTACAAAGCTATCAAAAGTATTAACTTAGCAACTAAACAATACAACAGTAATAAATATTTAGTAACAGTAACAATACTTTTATAGCATCAAAATTAACTCAGAGAAATAATTATTGCTTAGAACATTGAGGCACATAGAGTAATCTATGCGTGTTTTTCAATATTTTGTAATCTATTATTATAGATTCTGTGGAACAAGAAAGCACAGCTATGTATTTAAATTTACCACACAAAAAACTTATGAGAAATGTTAACGTGACTATTATTGCACATGGATTACGAAAAGAAAATTCCATTTGAAGAGAAATGATTCACTAATTAATGGCGCTATAAATTTATTTACAGTATTAAACAACTGAGTAAAAATAGAGTAATATATAACTACTAATATAAATAAGACACGTGAACAAAAAAGAAGTATTTTCACGTGAAGACATTATTTTTTCAATGTGTATCATTTAGGTACCAATTTGACATAAGACACATTTTTACTAACATGATATAGAGCATCTATTTTGGAACAAATACTAAGAGGTATGATACATAACTTACAGAGCAAAGTAAAGTTTACACTAGATGAATATCTAAAAGATCAGTTGCAAATGAAAAATGTACAGAAGACTAATAAAAGAAACTTATTTGTACGATTTGTAATCTTCCATATTTGATTTTCAGGACTACACAGCCCTTAAAAGCCACACACTCATCGCTGAAAGTACTTGAAACCACTCCTGAAAATAAAACCACAGCTATTACTAATACGCAGCTATAGCATATTATTTTCATTTTGTTTACAAGCAATAATTAATTCACACTGTAGCAAAAATATGATATTTATGCTTCTTTTAGGTACACAAAAAAGAATGTATATTTTTACTCAATGTAAGTTTGCTATTATGTACATAAGAAAATTGTGCCTACACAGAAATTATTTTTACAAATTTCAAATGTCAGTAAGTAAACTTGCCCAAGATAAACCACTCTGAAAGCTTTATTTTTTAAGAAAAAAAAAAAAGCAAATACATACAGTAAATTGTTGTCAATCATAACTACGAGGAATTCAGAGAATCTATTACAATATAGAAAATGCAGATACTGTCATCGTAACTCTAGTGCCCCAGCCTCTAGCCCGGTCCCAGCAGGAGCACACGGGGACAACCCTGACGGTGCAGTGCGTAGTGACTCCCCCTCCCTCAGAGTTATAGCAGAGTACCCACCACTGAGGCTGGTGCGGTGGTAGCGCAAGCCACCGCAGGAGTGTACAGGGATGGGAGTGCTACAATGCAGCCCGGCCATCTCGCCAACCGAGACCATGTCGATGACGATACGGTACAGCAAGCAAGTGCGGCCGTGACGTCACACACCATACTCTCCATCTCCAACCCCTCAGGGCTAAGACTTGGCAGGTAATGAAATAAAAAGGGGACTTTCCCGAAGTAAAAGCCAGCCATAGTAATAAAATAATTCATTATGTATTTTTAAGTGTTTGACCTGTTTCATAAATTAAGGTTTCTTGCGTTGCTACGCGGCGGATTGCAAGACCAGCCGACTCAGACGTAATTAAATCCACTAATATTCCGTCAGCGAGTGACTCACACTGAAAACAACATAGAGCACAACTTCCACTTAAGTGTTTCTTTAGAGAAACAGGTGGTATAGCAACATCAAGCGCAATACACACAACGGATCACCCCAAACAACAAACCAATCACTGAGTGTGCAACTGGAAGGAGTCTGGGTAGACGACATNTGAGCGAATAAAACATATCTTACATGTGCACCAAACTGCTACTGTGCAGGACTGGAACCATGGTGACCCAAACAACGTGTAATACACCAGCAAGTAAGCAGGACTATATACTTAGTGAGGGACACAAAAGGCAAGGTGAGCAAGTATCATAGGGATCACCTGAGACAAGCAGTGGACACGCCAGAGGAGACAAACAACGAAGGGAGCAACGCTGAACACCATAGGAACACCGCAGGAGCTGCAACACCAGACATGCTGGGCAATGAGTAGCCCTTCCAGAACTTTCTAAACACAGCGGCCGAGGAATCACCAGGTACACCGTTCAGATGTTTCCAAGGAACCATCAGTGGCATACTGGCGGCACGAAGGGACCTGTTCAGTGCCGTCTCACCCATCGAGCTTGACCCGGATGGAACAGCACGGGAAAGTGCGAAGCAGCAGGAAGGGGAGCTCATCACATGGCTGGAGGACTTGAGGCATGATGCCTCCCTGGCCGACGTCACCTTTAGCATGGTGGTGGAGGAACTGTATTATGAACCCCCATCACAACAGAGACAATGGAGGCGCCAGCGGTGCCCCTGCCGCTTGACAACATGTAGCATACTGAGGGCAGCCTCTGGCAGCGAGTCAGTGGCAGACCAGCAGCCCACGGCGGAGGAGTCACCATCACGGTACGACTTGCAGCCTTGACCGGGGAGAGCAGTGGAGCCATGCAACCAACAAGGGCCGGTAGGCTGCACGAAGGTGAGGAATCATCACACGCTAAGCGCAACTCCAGTATCACCTTCATCCTCCCAGGCCAGAGTGANGGCTGCACGAAGGTGAGGAATCATCACACGCTAAGCGCAACTCCAGTATCACCTTCATCCTCCCAGGCCAGAGTGGCGTGTGCGTCCCACATCGCCGCCCAAACCCTGCAGCAATACCAACGGTGGTTGGACCATCAGGACCGAGCTCACCAAGAGAGTGATTGGGAGGAGCATATGTTATCGTACCCCTAGTGTCCCAGCCTTTAGCTCGGTCCCAGCGGGAGCATGCGGAGGAAACATCAATAATGGGTGCAGGGTTATAGCAAAGTACCACCCAGTGTAGCTGGTACGGCGGTAGTGCAAGGCACCATAGGAGTGCACATTGATGGGAGTGCTATAGTGTAAGTTGGCCATCTCGCCAACCNACGGCGGTAGTGCAAGGCACCATAGGAGTGCACATTGATGGGAGTGCTATAGTGTAAGTTGGCCATCTCGCCAACCAAGACTGTGACATCAGTGGTGAGTACCCTGTTCAGTAAGGTCATAAACTTCCGATGGCAACAGTACAGTGTTCAAGTACATATGTNACATCAGTGGTGAGTACCCTGTTCAGTAAGGTCATAAACTTCCGATGGCAACAGTACAGTGTTCAAGTACATATGTAATGTAGAGCAATGTTTGCTCTGTTTGCAAAAGTTTTTATGCATCAGTCCTTTCCTTACCAGAAATAAACACATGTGTAAATAGTAAAGCCATATGGCCATTGGTCATACAATTCACTTCTAGCACATTTGACAGCATAGAAAAGTGGTCTGATCATAGTCAGCAGCAGGGTACTGTTGCTTCGCAAGTTGTGGCATTTATGAAGTTATAATGCCTGTGTTGGTTTCATTTTATCTTTTATCAAAGTAGTTTTAACATACTATTTATTACTGTAAACAGACACACAAAGATTTCTTGCCTTTGTAGTAATTCAGAGGTTGCACTAAGGTCACTACCCATGTGCTAGGCATATTTACTAAACCCTGTGGCTTAAGTTGCAGAGCCAAGGAGCTCGACATTGGGAACACAGTGTGTGAGAAAGATGGCATATGATGATAGAGATGATCTACTAAGAGCAGTGATACGCACATAGTCTTGGATACACACTGCATCACCAGATCAGATTATGCGTGGCATAACATTTTTATTACCTGTCCTACAGACATGTGAAATATTACTTTCAATTGCCCATACCAATTTCTACCTGTCTTAGGCAGGTGGATATTGCATTTATGTTGAACACTGAATGATTGTGTATATGACATAATTAAATCAAATGGTTTCTGTCACATTCTTTATGCACTGATTTAAATCAACAGCTTCAATTATTTTTCTAGATAAATAAATTTTGCATCACTAACTTCTATTATCTTTACATACAACAAACTTTCAGAAACAATGATTATGAAGAGAGGGTACAGACCAGGTGCTAGACATTTATTTTGATAACGGATTGAATTTTTTTTAGCAGTCTATAATGGATGTGTTCCAAGCTGGATTTAGCACAGAGCAGAACCGCCGCTGTTTCACAGTTCTAGGATTGTTGTTACGGAGACAATTAAGCAGAAACATGATATGGCTAAAGGAAGTGTCAAAGTAACCCNCACAGTTCTAGGATTGTTGTTACGGAGACAATTAAGCAGAAACATGATATGGCTAAAGGAAGTGTCAAAGTAACCCATGGCATGGAATATAGTGTACCTACTACAGTAGACGCAAAACAAATTGCAAGTATTCTCCATGTTCTTGACGTTAATTACAAGGTTGCATCTGTACGTCACCTAGAGAAGGCTCGACACAGTGAGCGGCGTAAAGTGCCAGTACTGGCCTGGACAGTAAGTAGGTGTTGGTTAGTGGATAATGTCTTGGCTGGACCATGGGTGCCTCTGAGCGTGAGGGTCTCGGACGTTGTAGGAGGGAAGAAGACGACGTATTGCAGAACCAGGTTGGGGCTGAGAGCTGCTTAACTGCGGTGTCAGCTGAATGCTCTTTTGCACTGATTGAATGTAAATGAATATTTATCAACAGGAGCCCACCGGTGCAGTGCCGTAGTACTCCACAAGGAAGTCGGACACAGTCGTCCGGTGGGTCACCTCAAGTCTGCCCGGAAACAACATATGCTGAGTGCCGATAATCATGATATATCCATGGCACNGTGTCAGCTGAATGCTCTTTTGCACTGATTGAATGTAAATGAATATTTATCAACAGGAGCCCACCGGTGCAGTGCCGTAGTACTCCACAAGGAAGTCGGACACAGCCGTCCGGTGGGTCACCTCAAGTCTGCCCGGAAACAACTTATGCTGAGTGCTGATAATCATGATATATCCATGGCACNCGTCCGGTGGGTCACCTCAAGTCTGCCCGGAAACAACTTATGCTGAGTGCTGATAATCATGATATATCCATGGCACCATTTAAGGAAAGCCACTCAACTATTGCAAGCCTTTGCTTCACCTCTTTCTACAAGAGCCTTACTCACTCACCACTGACCGACTGAAGTTTAGGTTTTGTTTGGGTATTTTAAAAAAANCCTCTTTCTACAAGAGCCTTACTCACTCACCACTGACCGACTGAAGTTTAGGTTTTGTTTGGGTATTTTAAAAAAAGAAGCAATGCAGTGTGACAGAGCTTTGTCTTCTGTCACAATGGCACTGTGAGTATAACAGATATATTGCAACCCCACCCTGCATAAGACCAAAAAACTAGCACAAAAAATATGGAGAATTTTTTCAATGATTTTGACCTTTCTACTGCTGATACTGTGGAAACAATAATGATAACTATTTGGTCAAACACGCGAGTCAGAATTAACTGGGCTGTGCCCTTAAACTGCACAGCCTTGCACGTGGAATAATTGCACTAAATTGATCACTAATAGAAATAATGACAAAACAAAGGATCAACTAGTAAATAGAACAACAAAAAGATAACACAAAACACAATAGTTGGTAAAAATTTACTAGGAAGAACGTGTCTACCTAATAAAGGATGACAGGATATAGGTGACATTCAAAATGTGTGTACAGGCAGTCCTCTACTTTCGCGCATTCGACTTTCGTACAATTCGCGCTTTCGTACATTGGTTTCTTACACNGTCCTCTACTTTCGCGCATTCGACTTTCGTACAATTCGCGCTTTCGTACATTGGTTTCTTACACCATAAATTCGATTTTCGCGTGTTTGCTTCGTTCTTTCGTACATATGGTTTTTTTTATAACGCGCGTACGGAGGTGCTCTTTGCATTTCATCAAAGATATATGGATTGTTTATATTCTGTTGGTTTTGTCTTCGCAAATAATATTGCAGCAAAGTTGACTTATACTACGTAGAGACCTCTGGTGTGGATATACGGAACTATGTTTCCGATATAACTGAACAAATATGCAGTTGTATGTCTGATGTGTTACTACGCTATGGCGCTATGCCGCTCCTGTTTAGAACTTCCGTTGTTTTTATTATGGTTTTTAGTTTCCTTTGAGGTTAATTTTATATCCATTGTTTTTTTTTTTTTTTTAATCTATTGGCGCACGTACATAATTATTACACCACGCAATGAATAACAAACGTAAAAACGAAAGTAATGAAGACTCGGTGTGTAAGAAACAAAGAAAACATGTTGTAAATAGTGTACAAACAAAATTAGACATTATCGCGCAATCGGAAAGTAGCAAATCACTTGCGGCTATAGGACGGTCTTTCAACCTGAGCCGATCCACTGTGCGTTCTATTGTAAAAAGTAAAGGAAATATAAGGGACTATGTTATAAATTCGGGAAATCTTTCTTCTAAAATAATTTCAAAACGGCGGGGTGTAGCAATGGAAGAGATGGAACGCTCTTTAAAAGTGTGGTTAGACGATCAACACCAGAAAAATATCCCTATCAGCCTTGCAATAATTCAATGCAAAGCTCTCAGTTTGTTTGAAGATTGGAAAAATCAGTCAAATGTTTGTGTGTGTAAAATATGTCTTTTCAATTGTTCGAACTATTAGCTATATATTTAAACACTTTTAAATAACTTTGATGCATGATCTTGTTTCTTTGTGTGCAAATATATTGTTTTGAATATTTTTTTTTTGTTTAGTAAGTTTTTTTCCCCATCTAGGAACGGAACCTCATTTATCACATTAAAATAAGGGTTCTACTTCCATACACAAATTTTGGAACACATTGTGTATGAAAGTAGAGGACTGCCTGTACAAGATAAAGAAAAATAACTTTAGTAGGAAAATAAAATTCTGAGTCAAGAATTTTTGTAGGTAAGAAATGTTAGTTGTGAAATGAGTAAAGATTAAGGAAGATAAAATTCAAAAACATAAGAACAGAGAAACACTTTAGTTTGCCACAAGGTTCTTACTNTTTAGTTGTGAAATAAAAGTATGAGTTGAGTAAAGATTAAGGAAGATAAAATTCAAAAACATAAGAACAGAGAAACACTTTAGTTTGCCACAAGGTTCTTACTTTGGTTTTGACTTCTGCTGTGAGCCCAATGCAATAGTGTTTAGACTCATCAGTGTTGGAGAGACATTCAAAGACTGAGGTGTATTCCTTCCTGATTGAATGTAACTGTAAAAAATAAAATCAAACAATCATAGGTACCGCTGAAACAAAACCTGTGCCTCATTTATCCAAAATACACTAATTTAACAGAAGACTATATTAAAGATAGGTTTGTACGTAGTTAAGTGCACTTGATAAAACGTAATTTCAGAAAATATGGAGTACTCCTGTTGTACAAGGAAAAATATACAGATAGTATAATAAAATATAACGATTACTCACACATAATGTCTTTTTTTTTTTTTTTCAAAACAACAAAGTTGTCATCTAATTACCACCACGTTACAAATATCTTATAATTACAGAACACAAACCTTGACGCATAACGCTTATTGTACATTGATATAAACACGACTTCGCTTCATCTGCATGTAACATCACGTTACCTGAGACGGGGTTTGAACACCGAAACGACTTGTTACGAGAGCCTACAAGTACGCCCCTAGTTGCCGGGGCACCCACGGACATGTCAGCCAAGATAGTTCGCCCTTATGTCAGACGTCACGCCACCCCCTCGCATGTGATTGAGTTAAACCCCTAAGCTCGCGCAACCCAGGCAACCCAGCATTACAGAGGCGCATAGCTCGGCCATAGGCCAAAGGATTGCGCTAGAGAGCAACGGAGGAGCAGGAGGAGGAGCTCGCCGCCCATACCCCGCACCATAGACGAGCCAGCAGGCAGGTAGGATATATGGTCGTGCACCACCGAGGAACATCAGTTAACCCCTCTCTACCAGTATTTTCTCTACCCACTAATAAAGAGCATGGTTTCTACCTATGTGTAACCTGTAGCATTTTCTGTTAATGCATGCAACAATTTCTAATTATTACTCGTCGAAAGGGTTTTTACAGTGTCTATGCCGGTTTTTCCCTTTCTCTTCTTAGTTATAGTACTTTAGTTATACGTACACTCAGGGAGGTTGTCATTTCGGAAACGTGGCCATGGCAACCCAATCCCTTGCTGCTGCGATGCACGTCTCCTTGCATGATTTCCTTTTCCCTTGTAGGCGTATGAGGCCAAGAACTGAGACGCACTTAACTCTCGTCCTTACTGCGGGCTCACACCTAACACTTAGTTTTCGAGTAGGTTAGAAAAAAAAAACGAAAGTCAGTTGTTTTCCAGTTGTACTTATGAGCTCATCTCCGGCAGCTAGCTCCACCACCTTGTGTGCTGGAGCTCTCTACTGACCTCAACGTCTTCACTACATACCAGAAGCTCTTCCAGACCTGCACCAGCAACTCCCAAAGAAGACTTTGAACCCCTGGAACAGCCTACCCTTCTGGACAATGGCATTGAGATAGTTAGGGACAGTTGTTATTGTAGCTACCTAGCTGCATCTGCTCTTGTTCAGGTTAGACCCAGGTCCCCTTCACCTGGTTTATGTAGTTTACTTCTGTTCAGTTACTGATTAGTTACGAGGTAGTACGGGCCACCGTGTCTATTCCTCGCGGAATAAACACGTTTTCTCTCAAACCTCTGAGTGCTAATTCTAGGGTCACTGTGATGTTATCCTCTGTAGACGTCAGCCCACCAGGGTAAAGCAGGAGACCGTGTCTCTGACAAACCAATTACCGGACCTAGAGTAGGACTGCGGACTCCCTTAACTGGGCATACGTACGTTGTAAAACACACCCAGTCGACAGCCACCCATACTGTCCACCTGGTGCCACCAAGCCACAACCACTAGCAACACAATCCAAGGGCTGTCAGTCAGCTAGTCTAGCAATTCACTCCATCCACCGCACTGAACTGACACCGGGAGGAGTGATAGACTGGCTTTGGAGAACTGCCCACTTTAGGACATACACCCAACGTCGTCGTCGGACTTCCAGGGTAAACCCATTGCTCCAAACATCGCGCTGAATTGTCGCCGGTTGGACTAATCGGGAACGACACTGGTCGGCTCGGCCTCGACTTGGTTCTACACCTAGCTAGGGAAAATCGTTGCCTGCTCTCNCGGCACCGCAAGTCCCAGCACCACTATCGCCCCTGGTAAGGGCACTTGTTCCAGTCACCTCCAGCAGCAGCAGCAACTGGGTCAGTAGCCACCCTGGGCCACCTCTAGCACAGGTAAACCCACCCAGTACACAGGACCGCTAAGCCCATGTTTGACTTAGTACCGTGCCGCCAAGCCACGCGCCCTGTATTATATACCGGCCGGCACTTCAAAACCTTGCCTGGCCGCAACGTCGCTGTCAGCCACCCGATGTCACACACCAACCTTCACAAATAAAAGTGACTGGAAAGCCTTAAATTCGCAGGCAAATTTTTTTTAGTTTACCCATCTTGAAAATTGACAGGGGAGTTACATTTGGAGAGGGATGGGGTAGCTTATATCTTAGTAAATATGGTAGGTACGGTTTCCCTTGATTTTCACTTTTTTAAATCCATGTGGTTACCAGAATTTAAAAACTCATACATTCCAATCTTGTTTAAAAGAAAACATTTATGTAGATATTGAGAGTGCAATAATATGCACACACCACAATTCCAATGGAAAATAAAAGTTTCACTCCTAAAAATGTTTGCAGTGGAACAAAAAAANATAATATGCACACACCACAATTCCAATGGAAAATAAAAGTTTCACTCCTAAAAATGTTTGCAGTGGAACAAAAAAATATTTATCATATCTGCAGCAGGATTACACACCAAATAACTTTAATAGCAATAAATATATCAATCAGTGATTTAGTTCTAACTTAAAATTTTACTGGTGAAATCCAACTAAACAAAGGTTAATAGTTGTTTACAGACAGTACTGAAAAACCTATCCTTAAAGTTCTTAAAATATATTTGTGTTACTACAAAATCTTACCAAAATAATAAACAGTCTATAAAATTGACGCGTGGCGAGTACCGGGGATAGGAATTGTGCTGTATTCACACCCTGAGAAATAACACTTGGGGAAGTCCCGATATATAAAAATACGCGGGGATGAACCGCAGCTAGAAGGAAACAGGAAAAGTCCCGAAAATTAGCTGATATAAGCCATCGGCGAAGGAAACAGGGTAACCCCCGCAGAGATAGTGCCGACACAGCTGCCAGGAACCCTCGAGACGCTTGCCGCNTGCTTGCCGCACCCCTTCCTCCACTCCTTGTTTAAGCGAGCGAGTCGCTGACGAGACCGAAATCCTTATAAAAAAAGTGTGCGAGTTACATGAGGGAAGTCCCTAGTTCTCTCGACACAATGTGCTGACAGCCAATTTGAATATATCGAGAGACGGGTTAAATTCGGGGGCAGTCAAGGTTCGTGAGCATTCAGTCGTGGTCATTCAGACGTGAGCGGTCATTCAGTTGTCGTCAGTCGTGAGCGAGACAGAGAAGGCAGTTAGGCGAGAGGCAGTCATATCAACGGGTCGGAGTTCGGGACCGGCCCAGGCAGCAGTTGTAGTGAGTTGTTCATCGTCGGTCGATCAGCGCGAAGCAGAGAGAACAGGGACGCAAGCCGAGGTCGCAGAGAAAGCACAAGTTCTGGGAAACCAATCCTGGACTTCCGAGAGAGTCAGTCTAAGCCGCAGGAAGGAGCCAGCTGAGTACAGCACGCCAACGAGAGCCAGTCCGAGGGCCTGCACCAGGGCCACCCAACTCACCAGGCCTTGCTACCAACGAAGACAACTCACCAAAAGCTGCAGTCAGAGATAAGTAGAGAAACGTCTCCCTTCAACAACTTCCCTGACGCATAGTATTCAGCCCAACAGCCCGTCAGGCAAACGACTTGCAGGGGGGCTCAGTCTCGCCAGGGTGTGTAATAACTATGTGACCTTCTGATCAATAAAATCCTGGTGTGTTAAATAATGGAGATTACGAGTATTTGTTTACCCTTAAAGCAACAACCTCAGGTGCCCTTAGTCTGCACCAATAAAATTTAACTATATGAACTACTGGCCACCATCCTGTATAACTACAGTAGCCGAGTAGCGACAAAATTTATAATATATACGACGTGAAATCTTAAAATATTAAACTAGTATCTGTACTACCCACCAATCTACATTAGAAGCTCAAGGTAATCTTAAAAGTTTTATTGTTTTGCTTCATTTATACTTTCCTCCCTGTAAAAGTGTAAAATAGGGGTTCCACTTATTTCTTTTTACGTTTTATTTGATTCATGTCGCAGAATGTTTGTGAGATGTACGGTACTTGCCGCCCTGGGCAATAAGTGTGAGCAGCTGTGGAGACTGTGAGCATTAGCAAGCATCTCAACTTTGTAGAAGAGTTACGAGTAGAGGAGACAGAGGCCCCTCGTAGCAGTTGGTTCAGACGACTTTACCTCCACTGGCACATTCAAACCACTCTACTGTTGATTCAAGTTCAGTATGACCACCATCAGGCCCGACCGAGCCGCCTAGTGCTTGATGGATGCAGAAGGGTGTTATTCCCACACCATATTTAGAAACTCCACAGTTTAGTCTAGGTACACCACAGTTCAATAACATGCCAACTTTAAGGCTGGCTGGGTGGTGTCCCTGAATAATGAAAAGTCTCAGAGAATGCAGCCATCACCATTTAGGGAGAGTATCAGAGACCCAACAAATCCTTCCCTATGCCCTAAGCAGTGGAAACATGGCAATCCTGGTGGTCATCAAAATTCTGGTAATACAACCGGAGATGAATTCTTTGTGACTGGTCAACGTGGCAGGGCTGTGAAACTGCTAGCCGGCCAGTCAAAGGTCAGGGTGTGACTCACATGTATCACTTGGATTAGAATGTGAACCAAATCACAATGGTTTTGAGCAGCCGGGTGATCCTTGCTGTTTGTAAAGACAGGAGCAAACATCTAACCTATGGAGTGGTGCAGAGCACTTTCATAGGCTAGGCTGGTGGGGAGCATTGAGTTGTAATGGAGGCCAATCAACTTAGCCCTGGGACGAACTGAAAATGAGGATGTAACTGAGAGTAAAATTTATGCCATCAAGCTCCAATCATCTCAGCTGAGTTCACGTGACGTGACTCAGCTGAGAAACAGCGCCTGTGCACTAGTCAAATAGGAGCGCTCCTTCCTCAACAGTGAGCCTCAGAGTAAGAAAGAGCATTACATCTCGGCACCAAGCCCTACGAGGACCTCACGAGAGCACTGGTAAAGAAGTCTCCTGATGGCATCACCGAGACTCACCGCTAAGGTAGTCACCGAGAGGTGACTTTGCCTGCATCTTACATGCAGCGAAACTGCAAATGCAAACACATCCAGTCACTTGAGCAAGAACCAATCTTGAATTTTNTGGTGCAGAGCACTTTCATAGGCTAGGCTGGTGGGGAGCATTGAGTTGTAATGGAGGCCAATCAACTTAGCCCTGGGACGAACTGAAAATGAGGATGTAACTGAGAGTAAAATTTATGCCATCAAGCTCCAATCATCTCAGCTGAGTTCACGTGACGTGACTCAGCTGAGAAACAGCGCCTGTGCACTAGTCAAATAGGAGCGCTCCTTCCTCAACAGTGAGCCTCAGCGTAAGAAAGAGCATTCCATCTCGGCACCAAGCCCTACGAGGACCTCACGAGAGCACTGGTAAAGAAGTCCCCTGATGGCATCACCGAGACTCACCGCTAAGGTAGTCACCGAGAGGTGACTTGGCCTGCATCTTACATGCAGCGAAACTGCAAATGCAAACACATCCAGTCACTTGAGCAAGAACCAATCTTGAATTTTCAATAATCTTTTCACAATCGGTATCATTCAGTAAAACATTGTCTGTAAAAATTAATTTGGGACTAAAACAACATCTGAACAAGGTGGCAAAGTTTCTCACTGCTTGCTGGCCAGGTGCCAAAAGGTGTACAATGTAGACTGTAAACCATATGCAGATAAGTGAGATGCCAAATAGTTGTGAAATGACCATACGTATTCCACATAAAAATTCTGCCCCTATTTTGTAAAATAATGTTTTTGTATTCTGTCAGATGTAAGAAATTCAAACCTTTGAAAATGATTGCTGAATTCCAAGTAAGTTTCCCTAGATGTACAAAAAAACCCCTTGCCAAGACAAAACTACTATACATCTACGTATCACAAATTCAAAATATCATACAGTTATCTGAAATAGCGTATGTCTTTAAGAATTAAAAAANCCCCTTGCCAAGACAAAACTATACATCTACGTATCACAAATTCAAAATATCATACAGTTATCTGAAATAGCGTATGTCTTTAAGAATTAAAAAACAAATTAATAACAACTTTTTTTAGAAAAGTATGATTTACTGACACTGATTAATATAATTTTAAATTAATGTACACTGGAGAGCCAAAAAATCTGGTTTAGGCGTGCGTATGCTAATAACAGAGCTATGGAACCAATCAGAGTAACGCGATGCGGTCGGCAGCTAGATCGGTTACTGCTGCTACAATGGCGGGTTATCAAGATTAAATAAAGTACATACGACCATTTCACGAGTGTACCGTGAATATCGGGAATCCGGTAAAACATCAAATCTTCGACATCGCTGCGGCCAGAAAAAGGTAGTGAATGAACGGGACAAACGACGACTGACGAGAATCATTAAACGTGACAGACGTGCAACCCTTTCTCAAATTGGCGCAGATTTCAGTGCCTCCTGCATACCTTCAGACATTAGTCAAGTCCATGCCACGTCGTCTTGCGGCACTTCTGCGTGTTCGCGGGAGCCCTACACGATATTATGTAGGTGTACCAGTTTTTTTGGCTCTTCAGTGTAGCTATTCTTTACAAATGTTGTAACATCAAGATGAACTGCAACAGNATACCTTCAGACATTAGTCAAGTCCATGCCACGTCGTCTTGCGGCACTTCTGCGTGTTCGCGGGGGCCCTACACGGTATTATGCAGGTGTACCAGTTTTTTTGGCTCTTCAGTGTAGCTATTCTTTACAAATGTTGTAACATCAAGATGAACTGCAACAGATATGGCAATTATTTATTCAAGAATAAAAACAGTCACGGTACTTGACGTGCGGTGTGGTCCTAGGCGACTGCGTATCGGAGTAACTTGGGCTGTTGTTAGCTGTCCTTGGTGTAACAGGTGTGCCGATGTTTGCTATCCTGTAACACCAGAACCACTCATTCACAGCACGGCAAAGTAGTAGAAACAATACTGTGACTGCTTCCCTGATAAAATTTTTGTTGATGCATTTGTTCCCTCTGTTAAAAAAAACATAAAAATGTTGCAAACTATCCACATGGTGATAAATGCCATGGTGGAACTTAAGAGCTCCATCTGGATGGCACATGGCATTGTAGAGGTTTGGTAAAAACCACAAGTGGTTGAAACACGGTTGCATATTTGTAATGGTGTCTAGAAACAAAAACCACTTAATAAACCTTTTGTGTCAAAAGACCAGTTTCAAGTTATAATTTCAACTCTATGGGTTATTTTTTGGGTGTGGATCAATTTTAGCTACTGAATTTTCGAGAGTTGTTTTTAGGCACACAGCATATATTTATCTTTATTTGCATGCCATAAAAATATAGGGTCTCCAATTAAAAGTCACATTCAAGCGATTCGCCGAAAGAAAATACTGCATGCAGCAGTTGAGCACCTCGCACATAAAGGTGACGAGACAAATGGTGAATGAGGAAGNTTGCATATTTGTAATGGTGTCTAGAAACAAAAACCACTTAATAAACCTTTTGTGTCAAAAGACCAGTTTCAAGTTCTAATTTCAACTCTATGGGTTATTTTTTGGGTGTGGATCAATTTTAGCTACTGAATTTTCGAGAGTTGTTTTTAGGCACACAGCATATATTTATCTTTATTTGCATGCCATAAAAATATAGGGTCTCCAATTAAAAGTCACATTCAAGCGATTTGCCGAAAGAAAATACTGCATGCAGCAGTTGAGCACCTCGCACATAAAGGTGACGAGACAAATGGTGAATGAGGAAGNGCCGAAAGAAAATACTGCATGCAGCAGTTGAGCACCTCGCACATAAAGGTGACGAGACAAATGGTGAATGAGGAAGAGTCTGCCTTACAACTCTTTCATTTTGAGGCCTTAAACATGCAAAATAGCTGCAGGCACGCAGAACCATTAAGTGGAGTCACTGACAGACTACAACATCAGTAATTAGAATCAATAGAGAGGTGGCTTACTTATGATTATATTTTAGTGGGTCACACCGGGAACAGCAAGACACGTAGACTGCAAGCAAGCCCATCATGTAACAAATGGGGAAGGGGAAGTGAGGTGGAGATGGAGAAGCAATAGAATGCAGTGGTGGAGGGAAATGGAAGCAACCAAGAAAACTCACAGGTCCGTGGCCACATCCACTACATTTCCCCAATGCGAAAAATTGAGACGACCATGCCGCGACTCAAACCAGCTGCCCATGATGGAAGGTGAGTGGTCTGGCAACAAGCACGGTGGTTCTCTTAAGTGGCCTACTAGTATAATTTTTCTGTTTCAAACGTAGAGCAGAATTTCATGTGTGGCAGTTCAGAACACTATGTGGGAAGCTGTAAAAAATGTAATGGTTACTTCTTACAAACAATTAAATGATTGAAAACACAGCCTTAAACAAAATTTTTTTAATTTTTTAGCAGTATCAAATTGTATAAATGTGATAACAGTTTGATGTGCAAGAAAACATTCAATACCAGTCTCAAATGATATTCACATCACCAACCATTGATAAAACATACTATAAAATTGAATATGGGGATGGCATTTAATATTAATTTCAGTGCAAGCACATTACTGCAAGTTACAATTATAAAAACATTTTGTTCTGAGACACTAAAGTATATATGTGTTTCAACAGAGGCCTTTAAAACTGTTGTGAATTAAGTACTGCTATTGAAGAAAGAGAGGGACAGTTTGTATTTCTTGATATTATTTAATTTATAATGGCAATGATGAGAATTTCTTTAACAGCGTACAGGAAATTCCAATTTTGCAAATGAACCAAACTCTTTACCAAGGAATGTCGTACTGTCCATAATTTCCAAATAATTGGCTACCAGTGTCGCCTATGGGCAATTTCTGTGACAGCAACAGTAACTTTATAACACATGAATTTGTAAATCTAATCAGAATTATTATTTCAAACTTACCAATTTTCATTTAACTACGAGCAAGAGGTAATTTTTCACTCACCTGTAAGAATTCACTGCAGTGGGTGGTGATATGTATGAATGGCTGGTGGATGAGTTAGAATTAGGCTTGTTCTGACGCAGCGATAACCTACTGGATGTGATCAGCTTGGAAAAATACGGAGAGAACTGTAAAAAAAATTCACACCATGAACTTGAAAAAAAGAAAATAAGTTTACTGCTCAAACATGATATTATTGCTGGAAACATTAAAAAGTCTAATTAATAAATGCTGCGTAAAATTTCTGGAAAAAAAAAAAAAATTTAATTTTAGTGGAACTAAACGAAACGGAAGCTTAGAGGTTCAGACACAATGGAGATGTTGAAATGTAACTTATTACTTTACTTGTAGCATTTATTGATTAGAAATATATGTATCGCTATTTAAACATATGAAACGATAGTATCAGAGAACAGTTTAAATACTAGCTAAAGTTAATAACCAGAAACACAAAATAGGGTGGACACCTATGTTATCCTTAGATCTCACAACAACAACCTTCTCCAAGTCTGCTTGCTGGAAGAAATCAACCTTTGGCCTTGTACAATACGACATGCCACGGGGTTTAAAAACAATATGTAACAAATGTAGCCACAGAAAATGAAAATGCTATGTAGCAGGTATAAGTTTAGTTATCAACCTTTGGACAAAAACAGTAGCTCAAAACTATGTGTATGTATTTTACTTTGAGTACCGACAAGAGTCTGTAGTGGCCGGTGACATCATATAATAAATGTGTTCACACAGGGTCTTTTAAAATTTTTTGAGAGGTTAGTGAAATTTTACAGTTACAACAAAATTTCGGATAAGCGTATAGTTTGAGACTTAACAACTGCATTGAAAGTAATTTTTCCCCACCGAGTTTGCCATTCCAATCCCAAATAAATGCTGACAGTTATATGTGCATATAAAAGGTATAAATATTATTTTTTGAAGAAATGAGACGTTTAATTGTTTTACAGAAAAAAATTATGCTACTTCCATTGAGTTGAAGACAACAGAGATTAGCTCTTTAATTAGACATTTATCCTGTAACGATGCATTCCTCTGGAACATTATGTTAAATACTGAAGTTTGTGTGTATGNTCTTTAATTAGACATTTATCCTGTAACGATGCATTCCTCTGGAACATTATGTTAAATACTGAAGTTTGTGTGTATGAATGTATGCAAACCAAATTTCAATGCATATATAGCTCTCACAGCTGAGTAAATGAATCTCACAGCACTGTTTCTCACTGCCAGAATAAAATACATAATATTTTATTTCCTCGCTTCAGGTTGTTCGAGAGAAATGTTTCGTCTAGATTTTAAAGATACATATTTTACAATTTCGTAACACAACGTTAATGGTAACTTTATTAAAATTCTAAACCACTTGAAAAATAACTTTCAGTAAGTGTTTTATCAGAAATATAAGAATTTTAACTTATAATTTTTATTCGTACAAATTTCAAAAACTTATTTTATCACAATGTTTGGTTTTACCTAAAATGTTTATTGAAGTCACAGGAGTGGCACATTCATTTTTTTTTTCTTTTAAATGTGACGGTTGGTTCACCTACATTAAGGATATTTCTGGATATTTTGATTATATATTTTGTCTCAAAAGTTAAAATTTAAATACAGGTGAACTACATAACAAATTTCCAAGAAATACTCTTCATGACTATTAATTACATAAAATATTATCTAGTGCTCTAGCCTAATGTATTATTTTTGTTGCATTTTGAGATTTGTATATAAAAAAAATATGTAAATTTAAAATTCCTAACACTTATTTCCTTTTTTCTTTAAAGAAAACCATTAAAATTTTACGAAGAAATGCTTTGCAGAAAACTGGGTTTGCACATGTTCTTGTGTTCTTTAATACTGTTAATACCAGCTGCTACTCACTAGAGTATTAACAACAATGTTGGCAACATTGTTTTTTCTGATAAACTGTTAAGCATGTCTTCAATTTGTTTTACCTACGTAAAGAAATATCCCAGACAGGGACAGAACGTTACCTTCAAGATATCATGCATGCTATAAATATTTTTAAGTTCTACAACATCATAAAAAAATTGCTTTTACAGACTGGTGTGTTGTAAAACATACTACCTGGATGCGAGCAAANTCTTTAATTAGACATTTATCCTGTAACGATGCATTCCTCTGGAACATTATGTTAAATACTGAAGTTTGTGTGTATAAATGTATGCAAACCAAATTTCAATACATATATAGCTCTCACAGCTGAGTAAATGAATCTCACAGCACTGTTTCTCACTGCCAGAATAAAATACATAATATTTTATTTCCTCGCTTCAGGTTGTTCGAGAGAAATGTTTCGTCTAGATTTTGAAGATACATATTTTACAATTTCGTAACACAACGTTAATGGTAACTTTATTAAAATTCTAAACCACTTGAAAAATAACTTTCAGTAAGTGTTTTATCAGAAATATAAGAATTTTAACTTATAATTTTTATTCGTACAAATTTCAAAAACTTATTTTATCACAATGTTTGGTTTTACCTAAAATGTTTATTGAAGTCACAGGAGTGGCACATTCATTTTTTTTTTCTTTTAAATGTGACGGTTGGTTCACCTACATTAAGGATATTTCTGGATATTTTGATTATATATTTTGTCTCAAAAGTTAAAATTTAAATACAGGTGAACTACATAACAAATTTCCAAGAAATACTCTTCATGACTATTAATTACATAAAATATTATCTAGTGCTCTAGCCTAATGTATTATTTTTGTTGCATTTTGAGATTTGTATATAAAAAAAATATGTAAATTTAAAATTCCTAACACTTATTTCCTTTTTTCTTTAAAGAAAACCATTAAAATTTTACGAAGAAATGCTTTGCAGAAAACTGGGTTTGCACATGTTCTTGTGTTCTTTAATACTGTTAATACCGGCTGCTACTCACTAGAGTATTAACAACAATGTTGGCAACATTGTTTTTTCTGATAAACTGTTAAGCATGTCTTCAATTTGTTTTACCTACGTAAAGAAATATCCCAGACAGGGACAGAACGTTACCTTCAAGATATCATGCATGCTATAAATATTTTTAAGTTCTACAACATCATAAAAAAATTGCTTTTACAGACTGGTGTGTTGTAAAACATACTACCTGGATGCGAGCAAAACTATGAGAGCTTCCTGCACTGAACTTTGCTACACAAATTTCATCAGCAATGATAGGGGCACTGCTAAAAATTCCCGCAGGTACTAGCAACACGATGGAAACACGGCACACCAGTCCAGAGCCTTACATGCAGCAATGACAGCACACTTTATGTGTGCGGTAGTGTAGCCCTTATTGCTCTCGCCCTCCTGAGCCTAAAATGTGAAAACTAGCTACAGGTTGTGCGACCGCTTTAAGGTCGTTCAAAATGTAAATATGATTTCTGAGAAAACATTTTGTAAAAATTTCGAAACAGGTATGAATTACTTCTCAAGTGCTGTGACTATTTGCTATGCTTACAGAGACGGTTCCGAGACATAGTTCACCCTGAGGAAGCGTGTTACAGTCTTCACAAACTAATATTATTTAAGTAATTAATATAATTTTTAATATACTTGATGATACTCTTATTGATGTGTTTCCTAGTAAAGTTAGGATTAAATGTCCTGCAATTTTATTTGCAGCTAATCGTACCGCTAATGTTATTGGTCGGATTATATTTCTAATAGTTTTAATACAAACTATAAATGGTATTAATACATTAGGGGTGCCTGTAAGTACTAAATGTGTAAATATTATTACTGTATTTTTTATTCATCCATATAGTATAAATGATAATGATAAAGGTAATGCTAATGTTATTGTTATGTTTATATGTCTAGTTCTTGTAAATAGATATGGGAATAATCCTATTAAATTGTTTGATATAATTATGGTGAATAGTGAAATAAGTATTACTGTTGTTCCTCTGCAGCCATTCACAGTCAATGGGCCTCACAAAAAATACACACAGCAAAACCAAATTTATTTTCAAACGAAAGAGAAAAAAAAATACACAGGACTACAATGCTATTCACAACATATGACTCTGATGCTGGATTTCCAATGCCACGATGAGCTCGTTCCGACAGTGTAGCGTGACATCTCAGCTCAACCATTCCCGCCACCAAAATTAGTTTTAGTGTTTACAATACCCCGAGAGTTTCCCATCCGACATGTGTTGTGTGACTTTCGAAAAATCTCGGAATCGCCAGTAACTGCTATACATTCTCGTTGAAATACAAATAAATCACAAAATATTTTTCCATCTTTTGTTTAGGCAACTGTGTAAAAAAAGAATTTTTGGATTTTAGTGAAAAGTTAGTTTTCCGTAACTACTATTTTTTGTCAACTCAACAGCAACTTCTCTTTCTACAAGGTAACCGGGATGTATATATAAGTGAAATATTACCAGAGTAAAAGTTACCACAGTAGCGAAATCTGCACAGAATTTTGTTCTGTAAGGTTGCGTTTATGTTTTTTTCTGCTGCCCATCAAGTCCGACACCGATAAAAATAGAAATAGAATCTACTTTTGTTGGGCTGTCAGTGCTGCAATTTTGTCAGGGTGAACTTGATTCTGATTGGCTACTGAAAATTTTTGATCGGTATCGGGACTATGATGTCGGATTGTCGGGTCATCGTACATCCAGCTTAATACGGCAACAGCTACATACTTGCAGTGTTACTGAACATTACCTGTGACTGAGACATAGGACGTCTGGGGAATAAGGAGCTTGGAGGGCCCATGGAGGGAGAGATCTGTTGAGTTGCAGTTGGTGACGGGGACTGGGACGGAGACAGGAAAAATGCAGGCTGCTGAGAAGTAGGGGAGGTTGTTACAGTAGACAGTTTCTTCTTCAAACTAAGGTTTTCTTTTTCCCTGGAAAAGAAATGCATAACACAACATTCTCTACCGAAAAGAAATCAGACCTTATTAAAACTACAATGAAGTATTATTGTTGGAACTACAAAGACTACTAATAGGAGGTTTAAATTTACAAAATATAAACAGAGCTGCTACACAGTCTTCACAAAGTCTAAACTTTGTTCTAAAAATGTGTAGTTAAAACCACAAACTTGTCGTGCAACAATTCAAATTGAATATGCTCAGTTGAGGACGTTCAGTTGGTCAATATTATCAGCAATACTCAGAACACTGTTATGTCAAAATGTAAGTTGGCAAAAATACAAAGAGAACTAAACCTGCCTCTTCTTAAGCCCGCCACACACAGAACAATTTTCTTTACATCATCGCATGCATGTAGTATTGCTTGCTAATGGACTGCTCGTCCACTGGAAATATCGATGCCTACGTGTAGTTTTGCTGGCTAGTCTACCATTTTTTGGTAATAGGCATGGTAATATTTTCCATAAGTGTTTCTTTCCTAGTTTCCAATCTCAGCCAATGAGAGCAAGGAAACAGGTCACGCGACTTTATTTACATGGCAACATGATTGTTTTGGCAGTGTTACAAAATGCACAGAAGAAAGTCGCTTTACACAAATGATGGATTTTGAGAGACGACCAATAATTGAGCTCAAAACCGTGGGGTCGTCGACTATTGTATAGCCAACCATGTGGATCATTCAGACTATACTATTCGATGCTGCTGGGAGAAGTTGATACATGAAGGCACCCACACAAGGAGGAATCCCTTGGCAACCCGATCCATGCTACTGGCCAGTGTTGGGGCTCCTGTGCGCCAATTGACCATTTTCCAACGCCTTGTCGAGGCGAATCTGCGATCACAGTGTCCATTGCATATGCTGTCATTAATTCTGAAACAGCAGCGACTCTGTTTGCAGTGGTGCCAGGTCAGAGTAACATGGAACACCAGGACTGGTGATGTGTGGTGTTTAGTGATGAGTGGTGCTTCATTATGAGGACTGATGATTATCGTTCCTGGGTAAGGAGGGTCCCTAGTGAACACCACAATCCCAACCTCGCTATCAAACGGCACACTTCCCCCACTACAGCATTATGTTCCGAGGGGGTCAAGGCGTATGATAGCCAATCCGCTATCGTGTTACGTGGAACATTGACAGCCCAGCTGTTTGTAGATGAGATTCTACGCCCCATCTGCTCCAACTGCTGGCCAGGATTTCAGGTGCTGCATTCCCGCAGAATAATTCCTGACTGCAACACAGCACAGGTCGCACAGGACTGCCTCCAATTGAGCATGCATGGGACTACTTGAAACGCCAGCTTCCGCCATGTTACAGTATCCAGGATTTGGAACGCACCATCCAACAATTGTGGGCCCATCTGCCTCAGAACCATATACAGCATCTGCTGGACTCAATGCCAGAATGTGTTGCAGCAGGTGTCTCAGTGGGAGGGGGTGCAACACACTAGTGAAGATGACCGGACGGTGTACCACTTATATAATAATAATGGCGTGTGGGAAGTGCACCGAGGGCAAGGCAACACCCTCCGAGTGACGGTATTTCCAGCTGGAACCCGTAGGTGACCGTCATCCCCGAGCATGACAGAAATGAGACCCTAGAATGCAAGGGCGGGGAAACAGGAGTACCCCAAGAAAACCCACCGGCAAGCGGCATCGTCCAGCACAATTCCCACATGCGAAAATCCGGGAGTGAACACACCGGGGATCGAACCCGGGCAGCCGTGGTGGGAGGCGAGCGCCCTGGCCACTACGCCACCGCTGCCCCACTTATATAATTGTCCTGCTGCTCTGTTTTTGTGATAATGTGCATTTCTCTTCTGTATCACTACCTCTATAAATTTCAGTACCATCCGATGCATCCTTCTGTGTGCACTATTTTTACTGTCCAGCAGTGTATATGTACACACATCCAGTCCCGAGTTCCATATTTACATCATAACAAAATGCTATACTCAAAAGCCGCCCATAAGGCAAAGTAGGTATAATGTCTTAGCTTTTAATTTGCTTGTCATCTGAGCAACAAAAAGGTAATTTATGTACACTCTGTATCAAGTACGTATGTACACCGAGAAAAGTAATGTATCCCCCTACACTCTCACACAAGTAGGTCCCCACTTCACAATAATCACTTACATTCCAGCACAGCCGATGTTGTTCTATTAAGCTACATTGCTTTTGTTCATCAAAGGTAAATTCCACTCTGAAACAATTTAAAAGTCTTTAGAAAAATTCATTATCTCAGTAAAGTTCATAACCTCAAAAACATTGAGATGGTTTTGGTGTAGTGTCAAAGACAAATACTGCTGAACTTTGCAGGTCTCCATAGCTGTGCTTCTGCATATGGCACATGGGTGGTGATGTTTGGCAAGCTATTACGCGACGAAGTCTCAAGCCAGACAAACGAGTGCTGGAGAAAACAACATCAACACCATAAGCATGCCCATGACCAAAAATGTTGTGCCATCTAATTGGGCTCAAACTGAGCAGGTACTTGAAATTGTGTAATTTAAGAACACCCAAACATACCCTGTGAAATGTGATGGAAGATTCAAACTTACCTGACTGAATGCTAGAAACATTAGGGAAGAGAGAACAATACGTCACCTCTCGCATCAGGCGAATAACTGTGATGTAATGGGATTTTGGCTACATTAATTATCTGCAGAGGTCAAGATATAAGGTGACCAACTGTCAATCATAAGCGAGCAACATGATATAATCATTAGATTCACTAGCACAGTCTAATTGTAGTGGTAATGGTGAGCGAGTCAGTGATTAGGGGTAGGGGTGGGGGTTGGGTATGACATAAAGCCAATTATTTGTTGGAGGGGGGTAGTTGGATTGGGAGATTGACTTAGCTAATGAAAAGAGGTCAATCACCTGCTGGTCGCCATACTGGGGGTGGGAGTGCTCCGCCAGCTTTCTGAGAATAGAAACTTCAACCTTCTACATGTAAGTTTTTGAATATAATTAAATTATTTCTCAAAATTTTCAAAGTTTTTTTAATTAAACATTTTTTAATAAAATCAAATATAAAAAATTTTTTAGTCCATTTTTTTTTCTTAATTTTTTGGGGTTAAGTTTGTTTGAGGTTAAGGTCATGGATATCAAAGATGGAGGTCAGGGACAACAATTTAATTATTTTGCCCCCAATTTTTTTTAATTTCTTGGGTTTAAGGTCACTCAGAGTTAAGGTCAAGGTAACAGAAATACAACATGGCAGTTAGGTCATTAATGTAAACAACCATATAATTTGGGACCATAATGTGTTAATAAATATGGCAGTCAGGGTCTATAATATAAACAAACATTACTGCTGTCCATCGTGGTCTGCTGGGCTTCACTCCGAGCCTTTTTAGCTCACCTTGCTGATTTGCACACTTTTCAAAGAGCCTCAAATCCACCTCACTGGTTTGCAGACTCAAGCAAAAGATTTTCACTTTTTTTAAATTTTATGGGACAAAAGGAAAATGTTGAGAGAAAAAAAAACATTCTAAAGGAAAATAGTGCATCGAAAATAAAAAATTCTGGGAGTAAAATGAAAAATTTTGAGTCTATATGGTGGCCGCGCGTTGTGATGTCACAAAAATCCACCAACTACCTTCAAGATCTATTGTGCATGGCTCCTCTTTTTTATTCCACTCACAGCCATCATTGAAGGTATTTCAGTCCAGCATGAGCCATGTATGGAAGAAATTTGGTTTTTACTTTACTTCCTTGAAAACTGTGCACTATATCAATACTTACAATAAACCAATACTTAAGGTTTGTTAGAAAGATTTGAAAACACTTTTAATATCATTATTTTCACAAGGGAGGTTGCCCACAACAGTTAAATTGTCAGAAGAAAATTTTTCTGTAAAGAATTGTACTATGCAAAAACCAGAACCATTCTCTACTGCATGCTGCAACATTTTATTAATAATCAATAGTTTCAGCTATGCATAACATACTTACAAGGTTTTTAATTTCTTCTGCAATGCATTATTATGTTCCGACATCCGAGCAGCTTCTTTCTTCAATATTTTGTATTTTGTCACCTGACCAATAAAAATTGAAAACTGTATTTTAATTGTAATATTACAAATTGTTTTATTAGTAAAACTAAAACTCTCTTTCAACAAAGACACAAACACAACTACTCAGCCTGCATTCATGCAAATGCTATTAGATAGGAAATAATATATATTGGTAAAAATTTTTATATTAAAGAAAAATAAGTCAATTCGATACTTTTAAAAAAATTTCCAATACACAGAAACTCCCCACTGAAGAAGGTACCGAACAAACACAGGAGGAAGATGGTTGCACCAAAAGTTGACATTTTGGTAAGAAAGGACAAAATGACAAATTACATGTATTAAGATAACTCATTTCCCACTTAACACCTGAAATTTACCAAGAACCAAATTATAGTGATACCAAAAAAATAATGAACACAACACCATTCCAAAGAGTTTGCAAGAACCACCTGCACGAAAGGGCAAGAAAACATGGATTCCCGACATTATACATCTTTTATACTTATTTCAGACCACAGGTAAACTAATTCATGTGGGTTAATATTATTCTGATTGGTTCACCTTCAGACTGTATCTGAATTCAAATAAAACTAGTTCACATGTTAATAAACTTATCATTTAAACTCTACTATACAATTTACCCTTAAATGTTATGGTGTGGGTTAGTTCCTTGTAGAGCACAATAACTTTTGTTGTAATTTTTCCATATTTCAGCTTAAATACATAAATACAAAATATATTAACTTAGAATCGTATATTTACAAGCCTAGGTCTGCAGAAAATAAAATAAACTATCACTGGCATTTTGACCCATACAATACCAATTACATGACAGAAACACCATCACAATTAAGGGTTAAAAAAGAACTACAATGAAATATCTGTATAAAGTACCTCACTTTGAAGTACTTTTCACTTTAAAGTACATCTTTCAAAACCCCTGCAGAAGTAATACATTAAATACTTGTTCAGTATAAAGAATTTTTCAGTATTAATTATAAAATTTCATGTCCCTTTGTGTATTTTGTATCAAAATTCTACTGTATTCTTATGTTGCACGAGATGTACTATTTACAGTGAATTATATGCATTTCTTTGGTGATTATTTCCCATGCTTACTTTCAAAATCATTTGAAGTCTGCTGACATGCGCATGCACAGTGTATTGACGACAGTCTGTTAACTTGGATATACTGAAATTAATTCAATAAACAAATATTGAAATAATAATCAGTTTAAAACCAATAAAAAAAATCAAATAATTTAAAGATAAAAGTAAATAACATTTGCAAGCAAGATATCAACTTATAACAAAATTGNAATAATCAGTTTAAAACCAATAAAAAAAATCAAATAATTTAAAGATAAAAGTAAATAACATTTGCAAGCAAGATATATCAACTTATAACAAAATCGAGGTAAAGTACTGCAAATTCAAATAAATAAAAATGATAAAAAAATTATCTTAGTAAAGAACATAATAGAAAATAGATCACAGCCAAAACAAAATACATAACAACATTCTAATGAAAAAATTATTGAAAACTCTCTTTAAAAAATTAAAATAAAACCACATATTCTATATTCAATATTAAATCCCGATAATAACTCGGATTCACCCTCAGCAAAATCAAAAGGAGTTCGGTTGGTATTAGCTAAAAAAAGAAGAAAATAAACACAAACAAAGAGGGAAAGAGGAAAAAAATAATATATATACAATAATGGCATGTTGAGTGACAACCGTTAAAAATTATGGAGAAAGAATAGTTGTAAATGTTTTTAATTAACATTCTCTGCAGCATGCCTTTGAAGCGGATAGCTGTACTGTAACAGCAGGTGGAATGTCTGGCGTGTTTGCTGAGTGTGTGTTCATTGTGTAGAAAGAAGCTTTCATGATCATGTTAATGCAGTCAGGAGTATGTCAGTTAGCTGATCATACACTGATGAGCCAAAAAAAAAAAACTAGAATAGGCGTGCGTATGCAAATAACAGAGGTATGGAACCAATCAGAGTAACGCGATGCTGTCGGCAGCTAGATCGGTTACTGCTGCTACAATGGCAGGTTATCAAGATTTAAGTGAGTTTGAACGTGGTGTTATAGTCGGCGCACGAGAGATGGGACATAGCATCTCCGAGGTAGCGATAACGTTTGGATGTTCGCGTACGACCATTTCACGAGTGTACCGTGAATATCGGGAATCCGGAAAAACATCACACCTTTGACATCGCTGCGGCCGGAAAAATATTGTGAAAGAACGGGACAAACGACGACTGACGAGAATCATTAAACGTGACAGACGTGCAACCCTTTCTCAAATTGGCGCAGATTGGATTTCTGGACTGCCCTGGAGGATTCATGGTGTGAATTGCCTCCTGCATACCTTCAGAGATTAGTCGAGTCCATGCCACGTCGTCTTGCTGCACATCTGCGTGCTCGGGGGCCCTACACGATATTAGGCAGGTGTACCAGTTTGTTTGTGTCCTCAGTGTAAATGCAACGATAGCATAAAACATGTTGTCAGAGGAAATAAGATATGTGAAGTGAATGGCAATGGACATGGTTCTGGAAAAATTTATCATCAAGACGGTTATAAACATTGACGAAAGAAACAAGAAGTGCTTCCATCTTGGATGCTGTGACCTTACAGCAGAGGGATATAGCTCTGTTTGTTTACATTGGGCTGAAAGTAATGGTTGAAGCAGTACACACAACCAGAACCAGCCTGCTTCCAAGGACTTTGCCATCGCTGCCACACCTCGAGTGTGCCACAACAGCACGCATGAAACAGATTGACAAAAATGAGGTTGCTAAGCAACTACCACCGCAGCCAAGCCAGATCCATTCCCCCAACTGAGCAGCCAGTTACTCAGTACATGAGCGTCTGTTCCCACTACTGCCGGCGTCCAACTACTACAGTGGATGCCACTCCAGCACGCTTAACACTTAAGCAACCCTCACCATTACATTTTACAGCTTCTTTTCAACATTCCTTTATGCAGAGTACAGCAGCCTTTCCTTTAACTCCGAGTGAGTTAACTCAGAGTTCAGAAATTTTGGTTCAATCTAAAAAGCAAGGTCTTGAATGCTGGTGACGGTGAAGTAAGGTGGAGATGAAATAGTGGCAGAATGCAGAGGCAGGGGAAACTGCAGTACCCTGAGAAAACCCACCAGCCATCAGCAACGTTCGCAATGTTTACAACATGCAAAACTCCAGGTGACCCTGCAGGGAATCAAACCCGGTGCGAGGCGAGCAACCTGACCACTGCACCACTGCTGCCCCTTCAGGAGGTTGCAGTATAAGGGAACACACTGGTTAATAAAATAGTACTTAATAGTGCCTCTTTTTATATTACAGCAAACCTGCAATATTACAACGGTGGTAGCAATTTTACTATAATATTCTCTGAAACCACAAAAAAAAATTACAAAAAATTTAAGAACATAAGTTGCAGGACGAGCATGCAGAAGTCACAATCAAAATTTATTTTAAAAATAAGTTTGTTAGCACGCAACAATAAAATATAGGGGTTATGTTGGTAACGGCAATTGGGAAAGCACAATCTGTAAAACAAAAAAAAAAAATTCCCTATAAAATGAGTTATAACCTTTGATCGGGCCGCACCCAGTGCATGCGCCAGGTCAGTCAGGTCACGCATGTGACTCATGACGACATAAACAGAATCTTTGTCTCAAGTATACCTCTCTCGTCCACTTAACACCCTTATCAATGTGCAGTTAAGCTTTATACTGCACGATTAGCAACATTGTTAGCCACCCCAGATTTTGCAAGTAGGGAATTTAGGAGGGTAGCAATTTCGAAGTCATTCTAGAAATCATTAAAAAAATTCCAAAAATTGAATAAAAATGGAAAAACATTAGCAAAAATGCAAGTACTCATTTAACAAAATCTATTTTTAAAATATGCAAAATAGCAACAAAATATAAGTGTTCTAATGCCATTTACCCTACTTGGTATGTCACAGTTAAAAAAAAATCTGTGGTTGAGAGATAGCATCACCGTAAAACAAAACGTGTGCAGAATGAGGAGGGGAGGGGAAACACTGCAACAGCCCAAACCATCCCTCAACATGCTCTGTTATCCCCACCCAGGTGGTCACAAGAGGAAGGGTGTGGGGACACCATACTGGTTGTTAGGGAACAATCTCCTTCTCGCCAACCCCATAAGGGGAGGAAACGATGTCACCCAAAGGACAACTGAAGCTTATCCCTTCAAGCTGAATGTTTTCTTGCATGCTTGCATCTCGCTTTGGAGTTTTATAAAAGCACGCTTACAAGAGGTTTAGGGCTGTCAGTGTGGCTAGGTAGGACATGGCTTTGCAAGCACCCAACGCCTAACGTAGGCCCGATTGTTACTATGACTGTAAATTGTTGCCGGAGAAGGGGAGAAACTACGATGCCTCTGTGTCTCTCACTGCTTTGAAAAGGATTGCAACATTGTACTTGCCATATAAGAAAACCTGTTGTAGGTACACTGCTGAATATTGGGTACAATTATTGAAGTAAAAACAGTTTAAAAATGAGGGATCTCAGCTAGAGATGTTATCTTCTCAGTGTATTAAAATGAGCTTGGCAGTTACTATTTTTTTTATCCTCTGGGTGGAACAGCATCTTGACTTCCTCACTAACTTCTATCCTGTCGGACAGAGGGTTAGCGTAAGTTCTTAATCAGGTTCACTACGGCATGTGGTTCTGTGGAGCTAACATAGTCATCTACCCCAGGCAACAAGGCATTCCCTACAGGGAAGCCCTCCGACAGAAGAATCCCCGGATTTTGTGGTAGCTCCTTGAAAACATGGGTCATGGTAGATGGTGGCACCTCTGGAAGAGTTCTCCAATTGGTGGTGCAAGAAGGACTAACTGGTTTTTGGGTCATCTGCAAGCTGCAGTAAGTCATAGGATACTGACTCGAGTAGAGTCGTTTATAGCACATCAACTGGAAGCCAATGTTCACTGTCCATGAAAAGAACCTCTGCGTGGAAGAGCTTCAGTCTACTGATCAGTGATTACTTGACTCATAAGTTGATGAAAACTTTTCTACTCACTGTTCCTACTCGAATCTAGTTCTTCATAAACCATACATACCCTTCACCCTGATCCCTTGATGGTGAATTCCTGGATTCCCATAGCCATCAACAAGGCTGGTGGTGTGACACTAGAGAATCCTGAGCTGAACATAATTGGAGACATCATAACCAACGACCAGTTAAAGCTGTACGTGCCCAGAGGACCAAAATAAGAAGAGAACAGAGACACTTTAAAAAATATAAAAATTGTATGCGATACTTACAACATTAAACAAGTAAGCAGAAAGCCGGTCTCGATGGCCAGTTTGGAACGAGATTACATCCACTGCTTTCTTCAGAATTTCTCTACTATCTGTGAAAAACTGCTGGATGTCACCTCCTACCTGAAAATAAAAACTTGAATCTCTAAACACAAATCCTCTTTGTATTAAAAAAAAACAGCAATGAAATTTTTTAATTAACAACATATTTTACTGTTATAATCACAAACAAATACCTTAAATTTATATGTGTGTAACAGTAAAATTGTGAAGTGAAAAGTTAAACGCTGTCTTAAAAACAGGATAATTGTAAAGAATAGCGACTTTTCTTCAAAAACAAAAGAAAAATTCACTGAAAATGGTATAATTCCACTCTACTGATTACACAGAACACAAATTTACTAAGGGCATTAACATATTACCAATACAAACCACAAATACGATAGTGGGGAGGGCTATGAAGATCAGGAAAATTGTAGGGTAAAATGTGTGTAAAATATGTACGTTATCGTTATATTTTTGTATGTAAATAGGTTAAATGCAAAAAGACCTAAGCGAACATTACCTAACACCACAATATGTAAATACAGGGTTACTGTTTGCCATCACATAATATTGTATTCCGTCGTGCTGCACTGCAAATAACACCTATGCGTTATGTATAGCGAAACTAGGTTTAATTCAGTTAGGTTTGCTAAAATAAAAATTGCTACACACAGAAATATACAAACCCTTGTCAACATGCCACACAATTCAAAAACCTTTCATATACATATACCACAAACAATAAAACATACCAGAAGTATGTGAATTTACCCACCCAAGTAGGCGGTGAGTACAATTTTCCCGCATTAGAAAGTGGTGCATGCGCTCGCGTTCGTCGGGGTACCAACAGCGAAACATGAACTCCGCCAGGCACCCCACGAAGTGCAACGTCCTCCTGCCATACTGAGGGAGACCTTGCTTCACATCATGCCACACACGCTCTATCCTTTGGGTGTTCACTCCTGTATCTGCATCAACAAAATTCTTGCTATGATTCACCCGAAGGTGCTCATAGCCGTGCTCTGAAAGAGTTATATGCGCGCCAACAGTCACTTATAATTTTCGTTTCAGGCTCTATGAATAGCGTGATTACGTTCAGAAGCGTCCTGCTAGTACGATATTCAAAAGGAACAAGAAATATACGATTAGCACGTCTATCGATCCAGCTGAAATTCCACTGCCCCTGGACGATGTGACCCTTAATATTCTTGCTATTCCCAAATTTAACCTCATCTATCTCAACGAAAGAGACCCCCCCCCACCCCCTCAATTTTATTGCCTGTTTCACGCATACACCAGTCAATCATCACCTCGGGACAAAAGGACGACCAATCCACGACGGTAACCATACTAATGTGACACATTCTACTAATAAATTTGTTACGAGGATGAAGAATAGTAACATAAAAATATGTTAGTTTATAAATCAGCTCTACACTTAATTTACTTTTTCCAAACCACGTGCCGTGCAGAAAATATTTTCTAAAACTACAAAGAACATTTCTATATTTCTAACCGACACATGTCCTAACTGACCGTTGACAGCGAAAAAATTCACTGCCCTCTGATAATTCTACTACCGTCGCCCATGTGTTGCAGCTTACCTCACTCAACAACACACCATGATCTACTAAATAATCAAACAGTAGTGGCCAAAACAACGTTAATTCAATAAACTGGCAAACGTCCAAGTAATACCCGCCACATAGACAACTATCATGCACAGAAGCACTCGTACTTGCACCCTCCATTCTTAAATCACAAACCTTGACACGATCGGATTCGGACGTCACAACTCACTTGCACAGCAATACTCCACTCGCCACAAAGTGCATAATATTCCATATACCGGCCAACTAACCTACGGTAACGTCTACACATCCACAGCAGAAGGTGACTACCGATTCGCATTTGTTTACTTTCCTACAGCATTACACATGGCGTCTGATGTAAACCAAGTGGCCGAACTCCTTGTATTTTATTTTCAACGTTTTGCTTATTGTATCATTACGTCGTAAATATCAAAAAGGTAAGATGTGCAAACCCCATTTAGGTAACTTTTGTGGGTCTACCACGTCTTCTTCAAAAAAAGTAGCTATTCTTTATAATACCGAAAACAGTAATGATAAGCATGTGTCAAAAATAAAAGTCATGCAACTAAATAAAATTTTTTCAGTAGTAATGAAATACCACTAAAAAGAATTTTGTACAAAAGTATGTACAAATTGTATTAAATTGAAATCAATTTATTACTTATCTATGATGTACAAAAATATGTAGTTTCAGACAATATTATTGAAAACATAGTATACATTGGCATATAAACTGAGGCCAAATATGTTTTATAGCAAAAATTTTTACAGGTAAAAAAACTAACAATCAAATAACATTGAAAATAATAACAATACTTAATATGCTACTGAATCAAAGTCCACTGGCAAACACAAACATTCTGCCTTAAACAAATAACTTCTTCACTTTGTGACCTCTGTGCAAAATATTTTGACCTAATTCATTTATTTCATGAGCCTAATAATTAATGAGTTTTTCCACATCTTTAACTTCTAGCTCAATCCAAAATCTCTTCTGTACATGTTACATACACTGCAGGACATAGCACCATCTGCACTCCCAACTGCAGATAGGAACAGCAAACCACATCAACATAGCCCACGACTTGTATCAGGTATCACAATTATGTGGAATGCCAAATCAGTTTAACAGCCTTCTAGTAGTTTTATTTATTCCTTTATAATCACCCCTTTACCTACCTCACCATCTTACGTTTGTTTTTAGTACCACTTCACAATATCTGCAAAAGACAGTTCCTCATGTCTTTCGCTAGGCATACAGATTAATTCAGAATGCCAGGTATAAGATGAAACTTGGTGAAGGCGGCGAGCAAAAAAAAATTTTCAAAACAGTAAACTTAATGTCAGCAAAGTGACAAGAAAAAATTTGACACTTTAGGCACTTGGAGGAGGGGAGAAAGAAAACACTTCCAACATGTAATGCCAACCAACACAGAAAACCATTATATTCCCTTCCATGATTTGCAGTACTCGAACTTGATTGTCAACACGGGGAGAGAACATACAGTGAGCAAATTGACAAACATACCTACATTATATGTATGATGGCAGTTTGGAAGCAAAGAATTTGCAGCAGAATGCAGGCAGTTGTTCTAACAATACAATACAATACAATATATCTTTATTGCCAGTAAATGTTTATACAAATGTAATAAGCAAATGTAATATTGTTAAACAAACTAAAAAATTCACGTATGTTAAATAAAATTTCAAAAAAATAACTAATACTAATCTGTAACAGAGTTAAGCCTCAAAATACAATGACAATCTTAAATAAAGTTAAGTTAAACGTAAAATTAATCATTCATTAAAAATAGGTATAGCTGAAATTTGACCTCACAAAGTAGTGAAAAATTTAGGCGATTATTTCATTTTATGGCCACAACAAAATTTTGAAAACATCTGAGTAATAGTCCCAAAATATGTAAATAGATATTGGTTGTAATTTTTTTTGTGGTTTCTTCTTACTGCAACACAATTCTTTTAACAAGGACTGTTATGGTTACAGTTACTCAACTGAAAAAGTAACCAGTTACAGTTCTTAGTAAAGTAACTGTTATGTTTTACTTTTGATGTCAATCTGAGAAAAACTTGCCTTGAATACCTTTGCAGAATTTAAATCAAGGGTAAGTCACGAACTTTTCCACCACACAGATTTTTTTACCGTTGAAACAACGTTGTTACCAATATACGCATACATAAAAATGTTCTTGAATTTTAGATTTTGTCCACCTCCAATTGCTAGCTCAAAATGTTATGGGCCGTATGAATCAATAATTTTTGTAACTGTGCTTTATACTAGAGGAACAAATAAAATAGTGGGAACAACTCACATCAGAGTTGAGGACACGTCTAGAACATTCTTTTCCACATGCTTTGCATGTATCGGTTCCACCACTGTCACCTGTAATAAAACATACACTTAATGAAAAAACAGTTCACATCACTCGGGATAAATTCTTGAAAACAGACACACAATGCTCATAGGAACCATCATCAAATTATTCTAAAAACAACACCGAAAGAAGAAAAAATTATAGATGTACAGAACTTGTGAAATAAACACTACAGGTTCACTAGATAAAATTTGGGGCATGCAGACATTGCTTTACAGTTCCCCAAAGAGATGTTTATCAAATCAGTCAACATCCTACGGTACTGAAAGTGTAGAGGCCATGATGGTGCAGTGGCTAGAGTGCTCACCTTCTGCCACGGTGAACCTGGTTTGATTTCCGGCAGGGTCGCTTCCTATATTTGCATGGGAATCATGCTGGATGATGCCACTGGGCAACGAGTTTTCTTGGGGCTCTCCCGTTTGCCCCACCCTTTCATTCCGACACACTTTCCTTCACCCTCATCGGCTCTCAAGCCCTCGATGTTAAGAGCTGCCCAAAACTCTCCCCTCCACTGGAAGTGTTTGACAGGGGGAGGGGGGGCTGGAGGGAGGGAGGGAAGATAGCTACGAATTTTAGGAAATCAGAGGCATGGGCATTACTTTCATTTTCCTCCATGGCATAAAACTCTGATCGTCCTCTTGCAAAAAAATTAAGTAACAACTGCACAACTCCGGAATACCTTTCAGCATATTAAAAAAAACGCTAAGTTACACAAATTTAAAATTAATTATGCATAAATACAGTAGTATCACATGTCTCTAAGGGGTAGAGGATAGCAGTACTGCCCGTTACCCTAGGATCCGCATTTGATTTGCAATGCAAAGTCTCAAGATAGTCTAATGGCTGGAAGGTCTTGCTTGCCTGAAACTGCAGAACGTAGTGGCAAACCATCACAGTGTCACGCACCCTCGATAGCCTTTGGCCTCGCTATGATGTTGCCTAGGATCATGATTGGTGGAGAAAAAAAGTTTATAAAATGAATAGTGGTCTGCAATGTCATACATGACATCATTAATGTGAAACAAGAGCTGACTATGCTATGAAACAGATACAGTAATCATTAAGTTTAGGGGCTTTTCTGTAAAAAACAAAAAAATTCACGGGAAATAGTATATTTCCACTCTACTAATAATGCAGAACATGAATATACGAGGGGCATTAACGTAGGACTAATTTCTTAATATGTGCCCACCTAACCTAACAGAACCTAACCCCACGATGGGTGAATAAATAATTTACATTTTTAAACTAACCTAGGAGATTAGGGTTTTACACTAACCTAGGATTGTAGGGTTTTACACTAACCTAGGTTTTTTGGGTTTTAAACTAACCTAGGAGGTAATTATCAAGATTAGGGGCTTTTCTGAAAAACACAAAAATAAATTCAAAATTATGATATATTTCTACTCTACCCAAAAATCCTAGGTTAGTGTAAAACCCTACCTAGGCTAGTGTAAAACCCTAAACTCCTAGGTTAGTTTAAAACCCTACAATCGTAGGTTAGTTTAAAAATGTAAAATAGTGATTCACTCATCGTGGGGTTAGGTTCTGTTAGGTTAGGTGAGCACATATTAAGAAATTAGTCCTACGTTAATGCCCCTCGCATATTCGTGTTCTGCATCATTAGTAGAGTGGAAATATACCATTTTCTGTGAATTTTTTTTTGTTTTTTACAGAAAAGCCCCTAAACTTAATAATTACCACAGATACTTTCAGTAGCACAAGGGAAAACTCAGAATTTATTTGATCCAAAATGTTGTGGTCACTTGTATTGAGGACACCAACATACTTCCTGTGTGAGGATGAATCAACACCCATGCAGGTGCCTCAGAACTGGTAGCAGGAGAATGTAGGTGAACTGTCGAGGGATGTCCATGAGTTACAGTATGGGGCACGTGTGCGAGATTCCTGACACACCAGGATGAGTGAACTCACTGGTTGCGAAAGTGTAATTCCTGCAGTATAAAACTGGTATAAATTAATACATAACTACACGGCCAGACTAGGGATCATTCTGAACTTGTAAAAAATGTTCATTGGGAGAAAAGTCTGACTATATTTCAGCGCAAGCATGCAACTTTCTCTCGAACAGTCCCAAATAGTTGATTGCTGAGCATATCAGATCAAAATTCATGGACCATGCTTGTGACGCGTTACACGTCCAGCCTTCAGAATATTTGCACAATCTTTTGGACCAGTAAGCCAGAATACCTACTCAATTTACTACTGGGTAGAGAGTGGACTCCACCTACCACCATGCCCTGTCATGGTGACCAGGTTCAACTTGGACAATGCACCTGCATATATTCACAACTGAGAATAACGGGAAAAAAAAGATGCAGCCTACTCTGTACTTCACTAAATCGGCGACTTCATTGAGGCGGACTAGCTAGACAATCAGCAGAAGACAATGGCAACCTAGCAGGCCAATCCTTCAAAAAAACTCTGTCACAGACCAGGTAATACCAAACATGAAAAAGACGACAACGATACGCTGACAAACTTCTTTGTAGCAAAAAAAATGGGAAAACGGCAGTTATCTTTGAGTGGCTGTGGTCGGAAAAGCGCAACATATTTTTATAAACCAAAAATTAAGCAGAGAAGCACAAGCATCTGCAGAACAATGATTTCTTAGCTTGCAAGGATGAGCCACTTTATAGTAGACCAAGTACAGTTTCAAAATATTTAATCATACAGCAGGCAACACTACGCTGGTGATGCCTGCTAAAATGTTTGGCAAAAAATTGCCTGACTCTAGTACTTTTGTACCTGGCCAATCACACTACAGTTTCAGAGTGTACGGCGCTCCCCATGGCTACTATTTGGAATGAGTTGATGAAAAAACCAAAACGGATGCCTCAGTCTTGATTGTACATCTGTAAGGTTAAAACTCTTTCAAATTGATAAAAAAATTTGACAAAGACAATTAACATTGGGAATGACAAGTTTTCAGTGTCTTAACAGGTACGTGTACACTTAGCATATTTAACCATCGATAATCATGCGTGAACTGGTAGCGCAGTGAAAATGTCGCATCACGAGGATGTAAGCATTACTTTTGGATGCAATAAAACAATATTAGGGTGTGCTAGCTAGTTTTTAATAGGCCTACACAAGTTACTGGCTATTCGCAGTTCTACTAGTGTTATTTATGTTTACTACGAACCGTATAGTGTGCATCCACCAAGGGTATCAAATGCTAGTACACCAACTGCTATAGTGTAATAGGCATCTTCCATGCCGGCTCGAATAGCGGCTGGTATGCCAGTTTGTGCACCAGGCCTTGTAGACGGTTGTACAAGACCAAGTACGGCTGTAGGTATCATGTAATATCAGCTTAAGGTAGACTTGGCAAATGCCACGAGAAGGATGGCAATTTCTGTAAAACTTGAAAAAAGGAAAATGGGTAAAAAGAAATAAAATGGAAATTCTCTACTATAACTATTTTCAATTATTTTTTTTAGAAAAATAATATTTAAGTATTTTTTAATTTCGTTCTCTATATTTCCTTCCAACTGCCATGATAACATTACCCTTCCTGCATGTTCAGTTTCTGTATTATTTTGTCCATCAGCCAGTCCTAAAAGGTCTTAGGAGTACCAACGGTCACTACAATACTGACAGAAAATTACTGATATAACAATTTATATCACTATCAGAGCCATTGGCCATAATGGATGTGGCAGGGTGGTGTTTTATTCATGCTTATTCATCAAAATAAGGGACAAAAAAACCATTATTTTCTCTCCCTACGGGTGCCAAATTCATTCCTGCACCAGAAGACTCCACGAACATTCAATTTATCTCACTCTAACTTCTACTAAAGACAATCATCTGATCTCAGGTTGGTACAATGTTTGTCGTAGTGGCTTAAACTTCTGGCTGAATCACTGAAGATTCCCACCTGCAACCTGGATGAACACAGACACCCTAACCTAGTCTGGTTCTTTCTAATGGTTACCAGAAGATGTTCAGTTACATTTTAGAGACCACTGTTACAGGTCATGCTGCCCAATAAACCTGCTGGACAACTGGGTTGAATAAGGTTTGGACAAAGGGGACGGGGATCCCACAATACCTCATACATGTCACTGTAACTAATAAGAGCGAGAACAAAAACAACAATTATTTATTTATACATGTTACAGTGCCACCCATACAGTCACAAAATGTCTTAAACAGGCAGGGACTAAAAACAAAAAAATTATTAAAGCAAGCAGAAATCAGTCAATCACAACAAATAATACACCATTTAATATAAAACCAGGAGTCAGGTCTGTGAAACTCCGCAGGATTATTCTGCGCAGGTGAATCAGGCAAAGTGAGCATGAAGATGTCGACATAACACGCAGAGGCTGGATCCGTGGCCGACATAACCTGCAGTAGCCCAACACATGTTCTATATAACCCACGGCAGTCCAACCTTTGGTCAACGTAACTCGCAGTAGCCCAACCCACAGTCCTGCAGTCGCAGAACCTGTGGACAATGTAACGTGCAGTAACTGAACCTGTATCCGATGTAACTCATAATAGCAGAACTCTAGGGTTTCTGTGTGCTATTTGTTGCAATAGCATATGTTTATCTTTTAAGGATGGCTCACAGTAACCATTTTTGTCATTCAAAGTATTGCTGTAAAAACTAAATTGTTACCGGGGCCGGTTCGCTAGTTACAATATAAAACGCTGGAGTCGGCCGATCCCATGCAGCTAGTAGGTTGTCATCCGTGGACATAGTGAATAACCACAACGGCCGCTGACGAAAATGAGCCCACTGCGTAAACCAATCATTGCGGGTGCAAAAAATAATAGCAAATGACCCAGTGTTAAATGAAATCAGATGGCACACTTAGTTCAACCAAGCAAAGATTATGTGCTCCCATGGGACATGGGTCTGTTCGCCCACGCTGCTGCTTCTAGACAGCTCGTCATGGCAACAGGAAGAAGGCTGCTCAGTTTCCTTTCCACCGTCATACGAGGGACATAAATGTTTAGTAAAAATATACACTGGAAAACCCTTGCGTAGTTCCATTAGCATGAAAGAAAATTAAGAAACAAGATGTAATGAGATTCACAGAACAAAAATTAATGTGCTATATGGCACAATATCTTTAAATGGCTCAAGACAAACTAGGTTGCAACTACCAAGGTAGGTGGAAAACTTAGCATTAAATTACAAACAAAAAAAAATACTTACCAGCTTTGGCACATGCATCACAGAAGATGTGTCCGCAGCTTGTGATGTTAAATTTCCGATTCTTTACGTCTATAGGGCGTATCCAGCAGGCATTACAATGAATCCAATCCATTCTCAAGGCTCCTTCACGACACTGAAATTTTTTTAAAAAGTGGCATGTACTGAATAATGTGTGTACATTTTCACTACACACACACTCAGTATGTTTGAGCCCTTTGCACACATTGAATGATTGTAGGACGTGTTCTGTGTTTGCACAAAACTCTTTCATGTTCTTTCTTCACTTACATTATGTCCCCTCACAAGTGGAAACACAATTTACCTAGGAATTCATACACCACCATTCTTTTCAGGTACTCTCATAGCCTGATAGGCTTTAAGTCAAATGGGGGAACTTAAATACAATAACACTACCAGCTTTAAAAATCATGAACATGCATTTTTAGGAACAATTAAATGTGAAAGACCTGCCAGGTACAAGACAATGCACATTCACTCACACATTTCATATGTTCTTTTATAACTACATGTCATATTTTATAAAACATTACTCGAGTACAGGTTTTGATGTATTCTGTACATTCTACGAAAAATATAATTCTAAGTAAACTTCTGCTTTGGTTGAAATCTGCATATTTAATTAAGTTAGCAATATTTTTGACTTTGGTAATATTTGAAGGGTTAAATTCGTTAAGTGGTTAAGGGCTAATCTCCATTTTTATTTTAAAAAATTGGTTTATAAAATGTAAAATTTTTTATTATATAGGCCCTACCTAGTTCTCACTGATAACGAATATAATAACACTTTTGAAATTCTTATGTTATTTGCAACTGGATAACAAAAATGTTTCTCCTGTCTGAAAAAAAAGTTTTTTTTTTATTTTTTTTTTTAAAGAAAATAAATAGGACCTTTTTCAAATCAACCCATTATTTGTTTGTAGTTTTAATTGTAGGTCCCCATCAGATATTCATTGCAGATATAACTACTTGAACCTAATTAACCCTGTACTAGGATTCTTGGGTATATTTGCCCAGTACAGACGTAGGATTCAAAGCTCTGTCACAGAGGTTCACAATAAACTTATTTTGGTAATTTTCCAGTTTAGCAGCTTTTCTGAACGAAAAGTCCTAGACCAACAAAAGTAACATTAATGGATTCTGCACAGCTTGCCTAGTTCATATTCGGAAGGGTGTCATGTTAAAATAAGTAGAACGTATTAAATAAAATAGTTAAAAGTACCAGTTGTTCAGCGCTTTGTTTACCTCGGTCGTTATTATGTTTGGTTACGTCATGATTCCTGCAGTCACCTTATTGGCTTGAAGATATTGTTACGTCACTGCGACATGTCACATGTGATTTAACGGACAATTTTTCAAACAGCTTAGTAGCCATTCTGATTTTTCCGGAGTTGGTCGTGATGTTCCAATCCGGCGGATTTAAAACGGAGAAATCAAGGACGAGTGCTTCTGTGCATCATATTCGCCTATTAACGAGTGCTTCATGTGTTATATTCGCGTATGTGGTGCTTTAGTGGTACATGGTGTTTCGCAGTGTGAGGTAAGGTTGAATTGGCCGTTGACAGAGGAATTGTACCAGCTGCCTACCTAGGTGAGTTAATTGATATTCTTTTGGTGTGTTTTACGGTTCCTTTAAATCCCTAAAATTCTATATTCGTAGTTTACTGTAAAACCCTACAATCCTAGGTTTGTTTAAAACCCTAAAAAAAACCTAGGTTAGTGTAAAACCCTAGAATCCTAGGTTAGTGTAAAACCCTAAAATCTTAGGTTAGTTTAAAACCCTACAATCCTAGGTTAGTTTAAAAATGTAAAATAGTGATTCACCAATAGTGGGGTTAGGTTCTGTTAGGTTAGGTGGGCACATATTAACGAAATTAGTTGTACATTAATGCCCCTCGTATATTCATGGGTAATTATGCAGTTTAGGGGCTTTTCTGAACGAAACGTCCTAGACCAACAAAAGTAGCATTAATGGGTTGTGCACACCTTACCTTGTTCATATTTTGGAGGGGGGTCTTGTTAAAATAAGTAGAACATATGAATAAACATTTAACAAAATTGTGAAATCTACAAGCAGTTTGGCTGGTCTGTTTACGTCGATCGCCATTATTAATGGCCGTGCATTGCTGATCCGACGCTATATTCTGTACCATATAAGAAGGCCACTTTTTGACAGCTCGGCCAAAGTAGCGCCACTGTTTACACATCTGACTACGTATCCTTCCGCCATCAGCTGGTCCGTCACATCGGGGCTGTATTTTTTATCAACACGCTGTCAGCTAATCCACTTATCATTGTACTGTAACACCTAACAAATTTTAAGATAATTTAAGACTGACGTCTGTCTAAAAAAATAACTAGGTTATAAAAATTAAAATATAAAATGTTGCAAATAATTAAATATTTGCAAAATATTTTTTAATTTGTCCGAGATAGTGAATTTGGGTTAACGTTTGCGAGACAATCTGTTGTATCTATTATCACATTTTAGACGTTATAGATAATATATTCGAGTTGGAAATATGTGGCGTGGAATAACGTTAGAATTGCTTAAAAACTATTCACGCGTGTCTCAATTTCTACGGAAACAAGGAGATGGGTTTCGAAAGAACAATATGGCGTATAATTTACGTAGACGNGGAATAACGTTAGAATTGCTTAAAAACTATTCACGCGTGTCTCAATTTCTACGGAAACAAGGAGATGGGTTTCGAGAGAACAATATGGCGTATAATTTACGTAGACGAACGATTACCGACCGAATATAAATGACTTGTACTCCAAATTGTTGTACATGAAATATATGTTACTTTAAAAATTATGCAGAGCTCGTGGGAAAATATACCTATTGGCATCTGTTTGTAAATTTGTTATATATCGCGCAAGAAAGCGGTTCATTTCTGGCTGGTAATACTTTGGAAAAGATCCGACAGATGGCGCGCACAGCACGTCGTGGCGAAGTTTGAGCAACCCTTTTTTTGGTCAACAGATAGCGTATTTTTTAAAGTTGATAGTTCTTATATTACGGGCTGGAATTATATTTCAAATTCGTGTCGTTTCGTCAAATTACTAGAAAAAATTATTCAACAATATTATGTAATATTTCTGTATGCTTTTGGAATAAATATCAAGGACGTGTTGAAAGCGAGGGTGGAGAGGGATGATACGACGTGAAAAAGCTTTCTGAAGTTAGCACAACTTCAGAAAACTTTTCCACGTTGTATCGTTCTATTGTGCATTTCATTTTGAACACCTATGCATTACTACATTATCACGAAGTTTAGTTTTTAACACTAACAACCATTGTTTTGTGACCTCGTAAAATAAAATGTAGTAATAAATCTAAGAACTGTTTTTTTCCGCGTATTTTCTGATGTGCACTCAGAATAGCCAACGTAATTTTAACTTTTGTTCGTTCGTGCATCAGCTGATACAGGATTTTGTAAATAGCACTTAGTTTGTTTTGTATACTTCAAATTGTCACTCACCGACTGTCAGAATCTGGCCTTCTTATATTAAATGGACCATACCTAGCAGCCATGAGTGTCATTACAAGCATTTTAACGGTCAATTTTTAAGCAGGTCAGTAGGTATTCCACCTTTGCCGGCATGATTCTTGTCGTCCTAAACCGGCAGATTTAAAACAGAGTAAGCAAGAACGAGTGTTTCTGTGCATTATATATGGAGTTTTAATGGAACATGGTGTTTCGCAGAGTGAGGTAAGGTTGAATTGGCAGTTGACAGAGGAATTGTACCAGCTGCCTTCTAAGTGAGTTAATTGTATTCTTTTGTTGTGTTTTACGGTTCATTTAAATCCCTAAAATCCTAAATTTGTAGTTTAGTGTAAAATCGTACAATCCTAGGTTAGTGTAAAACGCTACAATCCTAGGCTAGTTTAAAACCCAAAGAACCTAGGTTAGTTTAAAACCCAAAAATCATAGGTTAGTTTAACACCTCCTCGATTAGTTTAAAACCCTAAAATCCTAGGTTAGTGTATAACCCTACAATCCTGGGTTAGATTAAAACCCAACAAACCTAGGTTAGTTTTAAAATGTAAATTAATGATTCACTCATTGTGGGGTTAGGTTCTGTTAGGTTAGGTGGGCACACGTTACAAAATTAGTCATACGTTAATGATCCTAGTATATTCGTCTTCTCCGTAATTAGTAAGTGAGGTAATTATTAAGTTTAGGGGCTTTTCTGAAAAACACAAAAAAAAAATAACAATTATGATATATTTTTACTCTACAAATAACGTAGAACACGAATATACTAGGGGCGTAGCTTTAAAATAAGTACAGGATATTTAAAAAAATTTAAGAAAATTGCGAAATGAGCAGTACAGCCAGTTTGTTTACGTTTCTGAACGAAACGTCCTAGACCAACAAAAGTTGCATTAATGGGTTCTGCACAGCTTACCTTGTTCATATTCAAGAGGGAGTAATGTTAAAATAAGTAGAACATATTTAAAAAACTTACTAAATGTTTGTTTACGTCTATTAACGTCAGAGGAATTATACCAGCCCCCTACCTAGGTGAGTCAATTTACATTCTTTTGTTGTGTTTTACGGTTCCTTTAAATCCCTAAAATCCTACATTAGTACTTTAGTGTAAAACCCAAAATCCTAGGTTAGTGTAAAACCCAAACATCCTAGGCTAGTGTAAAACTCCTACAATCCTAGGTTAGTATAAAAACCAAAAATCCTAGGTTATTGTAAAACCCAACCATCCTAGGTGAGTTTAAAAATGTAAAATAGTGATTCACCCATTGTGGGGTTAGGTTCTGTTAGGTGGGCACATATTACGAAATTAGTCGGACGTTAATGCCCTAGTATATTCGTGTTCTGCATCATTAGTAGAGTGGAAATATACCATTTTCCATGAATTATTTTTATTTTTACAGAAAAACCCCTTAACTTAATAATTACTGTAAGTGGAAATATACCACTTTTTAGGGTTTTTTTTTTACCGGAAAGCCCCTAATCTGCATAATTACCGGAAACAATTTTTGTTCACAATGGAATCTTTGCACTTATAAAATGGCTATATTGATTACAGAAGTTTTTGTGACATTTCACATTCTCATTGGCCTGCATTTAAAACTTAGCATAAGACACTCAGATACGACCATATTAACGCCAAGCTAAGCAGTACTGGTAGCCTGGTGGTTCAGAATCAGCTATATTCAGAAGGTCCTTATTGGTTTTTACATTTTGTACATAACCAAAAAATACTGGTATGCAAAACACAACAGAATTTTCTGCTTATTTAAGTTACAGCTATATATAACTGGCAGCATTTAGATTTACTTACATATGAAAATATGTTGGGTTACTAATATTTCTGTTAAAATTTTGTACTGTAGTAGGAATCGTGACAACTAGTGGCTGCTCTACACAGCTCCATCTATCCAAGTTGCATGCAAACCATGTGTGTACCAAGTGTACACATGTAAAACAAAATTTATGTACTACATATATGGGGTGTACACACCAGTAATGATGAAATTTTCACCCAGTAATAAAATGAGACATAGTCTATATTACAAATGTGCAGAGGTTATTCCATTAAACTTCAACGAAGTTTGTAGACATGTAAACTAATTTAGCCCTAATTGAAACATTTTTTTACGAATTTAGTAAAGTTTTCAGCATAAGTACAAACAGGAAGTTTTATAGATTTCGACACACCACTGGGTTTTTGTACAAGTACACAGGATTTTTAATACTGCCAAGATAAACATATATCTAAACCATTCAAGTAACAATCGTGTACAACAGTAACTAAATATACAGTAAAATGTAAATTTTTTAATGCTCTTTACAGTTTTCCCACGGCATAACGAATTGCAAACTGTTTTAACCTTATTAAATGGGCGAATTTCAAAATAATCGTCCAAATACTGCGAAGCACTTTGCAATACGACGTCNCTGTTTTAACCTTATTAAATGGGCGAATTTCAAAATAATCGTCCAAATACTGCGAAGCACTTTGCAATACGACGTCAAGTGAAGATATTGTGGAGTTCAGTTTACAAACTTCTTAATTTTGCAGCAACGAACAGAACAATGCCAAGACCAAGGCACGCGTAAACAATAACAGAAAAAAAAAAAAGGTGTCATTACGGGCAACATTACGTTCCAATTCCAGTTAGTATTTTTTAAAACTGAAATCACATGCGACGTGAATGCTGTTGTTTCCCAATTACATGATTCTGTTAAATCAAAACATTTGCAAAATTACAATGATATATATATAATAATAATTAATTCATTAGTTTTTTATTATTGTTTAGAACACGAGGGTTAACATTCGGAGCGTCCCTACCGTTAAANATAATAATTAATTCATTAGTTTTTTATTATTGTTTAGAACACGAGGGTTAACATTCGGAGCGTCCCTACCGTTAAAACTTGATAACTCAGACGTTCAGCGCTAGTAGCGCCAGTGTGTTGACAGACGCGGTCGACACTTGCCGTGGTTGGATATTCCAGTGTTTACAAACAGCGTGGTTGAAGGTGCAAGTGCGCGGCGGTTTTTCAATTGTGCGCACAGTACGCTCGGTAACTATGTCTGAGCGATTCAAAGTGACAAAACCTGAAGATCCGGGCCTTTTTCCGAATTACGGTGCTACAACTGGGTTGGAAAACGACGATGTAGGGCAGACGACGGACCTAGACGAGAAACATCAAGGGAATTCTTTGGAGGAAACACTAGGTATGTAAGTATTATTATAATTCCTCTTTGTGTATACTCTTGTTTGTTGAATGTCGTCAAAAGAGCGCAATAGACGTTACTCTTTGCAAGCAGTTTTTTGTGCCTGCTCTTATCTGCATGAACCTCAGTTGTGTGCCGACGCCGGCAGTTTGGATATGCGGTAGGTAAAGATTCTCTGTACATTGCTTTTCGCGAACAGTTTGAACACTGGTTTTTTACGACATTGAAATTTATGGCCGTATTATGTACCGGCTCTGCTTTGAATGTTAGGGACCTGCTGGCTGTCGAAACTTGCGGATTTAAACTGATAAATTTGTAAATTGATATATTTTTACTAACTTGGCGAATATTTTACTGTGAAATTTATGTGGTGTGATGTCCTCGTCCAAGTTAGGTCTAGAGGAAATTTTTTTTGTAAGTATTTACCTTTTTATGGTTGTCCCATTAGTCCCTGAAATTTTCCGTGTGCTAGAACCATGCATGTGTTTTATAAAGGTTATTCTGAATATCAAGCTATACACCCACATGTATTCATACACTCAAAATGAAAGGGTAGAGGGAACTACGCATTGACGTAAACACTAGAAATTATATGAAAAATTGTACTCGTACGGATTTGAGTAGAGAGTTGGCTTTTGTGTGCCAGGCTTTAGGCTGGACCTAAGTCATGTCNAAAATTGTACTCGTACGGATTTGAGTAGAGAGTTGGCTTTTGTGTGCCAGGCTTTAGGCTGGACCTAAGTCATGTCGTGGACCTAAGTCATGTCAGTATACTCAGCTTCGATGAGAAAGTTTTGGAATACAGTTCGTAGCTACCATCGACGAGNTGGACCTAAGTCATGTCAGTATACTCAGCTTCGATGAGAAAGTTTTGGAATACAGTTCGTAGCTACCATCGACGAGCCGGCATTCACGCGATGCACGCCAGTTTTAAATTGTGTGGCTTCTGAACGAACGATTGCCACATCCTTATCGCCTTTTAAAAAAAACGTGCCGGAGATAGAACAGCTGTTTCCCGGTCGCCAGTTGACTAAGCTCGCTAATGTTATGCACCGCCCACGCTGCCCTGACCAAATGCCAAGAAATGTTTTTTCCAGTAAGGGTTCATATTTAAAAGATTTTTTTTTTTTACCATACATCCTCGGACTATTAGAAAGCGGATAAATAAGCCTACCCAAGCTTTCATTTTAGATTTTTTTTTTTTTTTTTTTTTTAAGACACAATATAATTTTATTGACGTGCAGTGTCTTCTGATGCGCACCTCATCTCGAATGCATACTTCAGAATATATTCGATATTGAAGTAGAAGTAAAAATATAAACTGAACTAAACTCTTATTTAAAGAGATGGTGCGAAAGTTGCAATAGACAAGGAACTCCAGTATAAATATGATTCGAGGCTCCGTGGTGGTGATCATAATTCCAGCGGGGGGGTGCGGACCCCTACGACATCACGGTTTCTACGACCGCGGCCCTAATGGTGCTGACTACCGCCCCATCGTTCCGTAGACTGACGAGGCTGCTTTCTGCGTCTTCGGCAGCAACAACTGTCGCTTGAGGGTCGAACAAAACGCACGTGCAATGACCGAACGCCTTTATCAACATACATCTTCTGTTAAAGGCTACGGGAAAGCCCTTGCAGAGCACGAATTCCCAAAACATAAACTCAAGAACACAATTTGAATTAAGTACTCGGTATATTTTGATGAGGTTAGAATTATTGACAAGATATTTGAATGCTGGTAATTATCATATACAGCAATAATTTATACAGTCTAAAGTTTTCGATTTTTAAAATGCTAACTTTTTGCTTAAAAAAATGGATATAAACCACAAAATTAATAAATGTACCAAAATAATTGTTTTAAAATTAACCAAATAGTATTGTCGACAAGTCAATAACAAAATACTTAGCAAAATTGTTAACATACTTTTTTAAGGAAATTAAATGCGGTTGGAATTAAGTTTATTTATTTATAATTTTGCTGTTTTAAAGTTATACCAAATAAAATGTTATAAAATTGAAATAATGTATTTAATGTTTTGATATTGCCAATCTAAGGGGCAGAAAAGGTCTAGCTTGGAAAAATTAAAAATTGGAATTTAACATCCCAAAAAAANTGATATTGCCAATCTAAGGGGCAGAAAAGGTCTAGCTTGGAAAAATTAAAAATTGGAATTTAACATCCCAAAAAAAATTTTTATTATCTGAATAACTACTAATGCAGTTCATTATAGTAGTTATCTCGTTGGTTTTTTTTAAAATTACATCATTGATTATTTTAAAAAGTGATGTGTCCATGGAGTGGACTTCAGTATCCACGGAGTGGACATTTTTATAACTTATCCACATCTTTAGAGCAAAAACAAGTATTTTCGTACATTCTGTCTCAAAAATGTTTCAACAAAAGAAAAGTAATTTAAATATCTTGAAATTAATTTAATTAACCGTTACTACCAATAGCAAAAATATCAACTTAGAATCGACCTTCTTTGTACAATGCAGTTTTGAAACTTATGTAAAAATTATATTCTTTATAGTAAATAAAACACGAAAAGTGTTCACATTGTTACAGTTCAGCAAAAAGCATTTTTTGATACTCTGAAAAAATATAATTAATTTTTCAGCTGCCAAATTGAGTTTGAATACGTGGATTTATAATAGTCTTCACATCACTCAAAGATTATGGAATTTGGTAAAGTTTCACGGCCAAAAAAATACATCATTAGGAGCAGAATGCATAACATTAACTTCTGTGTGTTCTTCATGATATATTCTTGTTATCTCTCCGGGATAAAAAAGTCTCTCAAATTCAACCAGAGCTCACTTCCCTATTGCCAGTTCATCAAAGCGGATTGTAGATTGAAAAGCAGTCCCTTGAGATTGGGCAAAACTGTCCGTTGCTAGTCTCGACGAAGACGGTCCATATTTGTTATGGGGTTGAGCTAAGTCTTCTTCTAGTTCACTGTCAGGGTAGACATCACTAGAAAAAAAATTTCCTGACTGCTGGAGCTGAACGTTCAGTAAGGAAAGTGTATTTGTGAACATAAACTGAATTCTGGTTGTATGTTTCTACCTTTACATATTTCATGGCTGCTTTCTAAACACTCTTCATCTTTCTGCTCAGCTCAAGGTTCTCACAACCTCATATGTAGTTCGTTACTTAATCACCTCGGAGGAATTAAATTTACTTACTACTAGTGCCTTGTTTTCATAGGTTTAGATAGACAAGTATCTCTATCCTTGATTTTCGGATAAATAACCCAAAAAAGGTTTGTATCTGTAAAACGTTATGTAGCTGACATTGTCAAAACAAGGATGTTGTCTTTTTAACACTCTAAACAAGTTGCGTAGTGTGTTGTTTAAGGCGCCCGTCTACCTGGCACTTGAACTGCGTTGCAGAGTGTTCCAAATACACGTTTTTCAACGAAACTATTAAGCGTGCGTACAACGAGCTGATCTACGAAAAGAACACACACTTCAGACGAGAGCTGTCAAGTACTTTCAAAATATCACATACGTTAGAAACATCAATTCAGAGTACTCCAAAACCGCTAAAAAACGGCCTTTCCAAGGCGCTGTAGCTCAAAATGCACGCATCAGATACATACAAAACTACTATAGGGGCCTGCACTGAACCTTCCTAAAGACTTCCCACTAATAAAATAATATGGTCACCGCTGAAAGTCCCATAGGTACACGCAGCACGACGAGAACACTGCACGCCAGTTCAGAACCTTGCACTTAGCGGCGATGGCGTACTTGATGCGCGTGGCAGTGTCGCCCTAAACGTGGGAAAAAGTTCCAGGTAGACGGCGGCCTTAAGAAACGTTTCTGTATTTTTTCCCCTCGTTCAGAGATTGTGTCTTTCTTCCCTGCACACATTCTGCTTGCGACATCAGTTTCTAAGAATTTTCTAATGGCTAGCTGAACTTTACTACCTCTTAAATTTCCTTTTTTTCTTGGGGAACTGTAGACAGGTATACTCACTCTTCCAGTTTTTTTCCTTAAATGGTGTAATATCTTCCAGGTACTTGTAGTTCCGTAATATTTTTCCTGTCAAAACTTGCATTATTACTTCGTTACGTTTCTTTTTTTTTACTTTTCTCCTTTAAAGCTTACTCTTATTTGTTCCTTATTGACCTCGCCAAAAAGAACCCTTTTTTTCAAATTCCTTGGTTTTTTTCTACAAGTAATCGTTTCACTTTTTTCCTATGTGTCTCCAAAGAAGTACGATTACTCTGCGCATCTCTCAAACATGTTAGTCGTATCTTGTATTTGTCTAGTTTCTGTGTTATTGCTTTCTTTTCTTCACGAAACCTTGCACTGTTATATTTTGCTCTTTTCCGTCCATTTTCTAATCTTCTAGTAGAAGATACACTAGGGAGACTGCCCAGTTCTCTGTGATATTTCGAGTTTCTTTGTTAGACGACTCAAGAATGAAACTTTCTCTAAGACATTGGTTTAAAATCTCTTGCTCCTTTGTTTTTCTCATTTGCTTTCTATTTTCCATTTTCTATTTTTTTTTCTTACAGATAGTTTTATTCGTTCTGATATTTCACCAACAACCTGCTTCCTCTTGTGATAATGAGGTTGAACTATACTCCAAATATTATTTTTTTTGTTCCTTTCCTATACAGGAGAATGCATCGATAAGGTATTAAAAATGGAATTCATTTGAAATGTATACGTATTCCTACATACGCGCACTGTAAATACGCATGCCATTTTCGGACGACCTTTTATTAGTGTGCTTCACAACTTTGTAAGTGAAAATATGTGAACGGGTGACCTTAATTACAGCGTCGAGTGAACACTTTTGAAATTTCTGCTTGGGATCTACTTTTCTGTCTCGCGTATGCTATCGTCACACGCGCATTGCCGTGAATATGAGAAATTATTCATGCAGCGATTAAGTGGAGAGAAAAAAATGTTGGAAATACAAATATGGTACTTATTTGCACAAAATAAATAAAGTCAGTGTCTACAAATTTAAACGTNTTTCTGCTTGGGATCTACTTTTCTGTCTCGCGTATGCTATCGTCACACGCGCATTGCCGTGAATATGAGAAATTACTCACGCGGCGATTAAGTGGAGAGAAAAAAAATGTTGGAAATACAAATATGGTACTTATTTGCACAAAATAAATAAAGTCAGTGTCTACAAATTTAAACGTCACATTTTAATACGACATTAAGACGTAAAACTGCTTTACGTTTAGGTCGTTGCCAACTCTAGTGGGAGCTACCCCGGCGTGGAGGGAGATTCCCCAGGAACATATCCAGGTCCTCTGTGATTCCATGCCACGACGTTTAGGGGCTCTGATTTGCAGCACGTGGGGGCATCACACCATACTGAAGTCTCAAGGACAGAGATCATGTACAGTTATGTAACCATAATCAATTGTGTATTGTCATGTACCTAATCTGTGGCATAAAGTTCATTTCAATCACATGTATTCTTGTTGTTGCATTTTTCACAAACGTTAGTGTAAATGCAGTTAATGGACAGTGATTTTTGTTTTTCAAAGGTCCATTTCAAAAGTGGTTACTTAACCGTGAGCAACCTGTAACTGTAACTGTATTTAAGTTTGTTAGACACAACCTGGAGAACGCTGTGCCGCCAACAAACCAGGCCCGGATCTCGTGTTACCTGGCGTGGCTTCAAACTGACCGCTCACTGCGCCAGCAGCGGACAAGATAATGTCTTAGGCCTAAGTATGCTCAGGACTGTCGCACTGAACCCACAACATTTCCATCTTCCTAGGCATGACATGTAAGCCCTCTTTTAACGATGTAAATCCGAATCGGTGCGGGCTACCTATGTGGTGTAGTTTGTTAAAGGCACGTTCGGAACTCAAGGTTCCGGACTCGAGTCCCGGTAGGTTATGGATGTAGGTTAATAGTTAACACTATGCAAGCAGTTCCTTAGTCAGCTTCCTGGCACTAAGAGGGGACGTTAAGGTTCCTTCCTTCCTGGAGCTTTGACTGTGTTCACGAGTGTTTTAAGTACGTGTTTTTTTTCTACGAAACCATTAAATGTGCGTCCAATGTTCTAATCTACGGACAGAAAACACACTCCAGGCGAGGGATGTTGAGTACTTTTCAAAATGTCACCCACGTTACGAACATAATTTCAGAGTAGATACTCTAAAACAGTTAAAACAGCTTTTTCAAAGCCATGTAGCTCAAAATATACGCATCAGATGTATACAAAACTAATCAAGGGCCTTGCACTGAACCTTCCCACAGACTTCCCACCAATTAAATGATAGCCTCACCGCTCAAAGCGCTGAAAGTCCCATAGGTACGCACAGTGTGACTAGAACACTGCACGCCAGTTCAGTGGCAGTGTCGCCCTTATCGCTCCCGCGCTTCTCGTCCTGAAACGCGGTAAAAAAAAAAAAGCTCTAGGTAGGCGGGAGCCTTAAGGACGTTACGTAGCAAAATTTTGACTGTTGTATATTCGTACAAAAAAAATTCAACGCGACTGTCTCAGAGAATACTGCCACGTCAGTATAAGTAGAATAAAATAGCAAAGTCTGAGGCAAGGGGATAGGGGAAAGAGCCAGGCGCCGGCCGGTCGCCATTTTGCGATGTCACCCAACCGCCATCTTGGATCTTACTGACCTTGACCTTTGATATTTACCCCATGTCCTTGACCTTAAATGACCTTGGAACCAAAAAAATTTCTGAAAAATTATAAAATACCAATACATAAAAAAAAAATTTTTATTTATTAAAAAAATTATTTAAAGATGTATGTGTAGCAGGTCCGGGGTTCGATGAGAGGTAGATCGACTAAGCTCCTGACATGACAGGCCCTCGCCAGGTCGACCAGTGTCCATCTCGTCAGCCATGTTAGATGTCTTTGACCTTGGCCCCGGTGACCTTTAAGTCAAACAATTCAAAATACATAAAAACTTAAAAAAATTTATAAAAAATAAAAAAATATATTAAAATTTATTTTTAAAAATAATAAAATTTTACTAAAAATTATTAATAAAAAACATACATTTACAGAAGTCCCACCACGACCGACCCTCGTAAATTTTTTTGTTGGTTATTTATTTGATCAATGACTCGTATTGCTCGACCCCTTCCATGCCATGCCATATCTACTGTCCATTTATTTTTAGTATCACCCACCAGAGCGCGCTGGTAACGTGTTTCAACCACCAGAGAAATATACTACTATCGACAAGAGTCCTATCGGCTTATGCCGAATGGTGACGAGGTCATGTAAATATGCAGACTATTATGACAGTTTTGGGAATTTGCGTCCTCCACCCAAACTGTGGCGGCACCTGCAATATACCAAACTAATGTACAATTACGACACGGAGCATAAGCCTAACACATGGAACTGTGGACATTTGTGTCTTCGTTTCCTTGTTCGTTCGTTCAAGTAATTGTATAAGATGGCTTTACATCATGAGGAAACCATCAGTTATGTCGATAACACTTACCTTGACAGGTCGTAGCATCGAGCTGTGTATGGTACACTTTCCGCCACTCGACCTGGAGGGGGAATAGTGCAGAGACCTTGTCGATTTTCAAACCTATAATGCGATACCGAACATCGATGAAAAAACTGCAAGATGTACCTCGTAAAAAGTGGTACTGTTTCTTATGAGGTGTCGCTGCCCATAGGCTCTTATGAAATAGACGACATTGCAAGGTATATTGAAGATTCGCTTACCCCGACATGAAATTTGAACTTCAAGGGAATCCCAATACTCTGAAGAGTGTTATCAGATGTAGCGAAGATATCGACTTTACGAAACCTGATACTATCGGACCGATGCTGGGGTTCGAGCCATGCATCTACGAAGCTTTCAAAACACACGAGTCATCGCGGCCGATAAACATCTTGCCAGTCAACATGATATGAATAAACTGCAATTTGGCCAGTGGCACATACCTCAATGGTAGGCTTAGCAATCCCCTACACAAATTTTCGCCTATGGCCCCTCCGTGTTTTAAACTGGTCATAGAACTGAAAATCAGTATTTACGTTCCAGTCATTGCGAAGAGAGCACTTGAGATGGTCGTGTCAGTCGTCGACCAGCACGAAGAGTTGGTAAACTTTCAAAACGAAGAAATCACCCTACGCCTGCATTTGAGAAGAGGGGAATAAGATTTACGTCGACCAGAAGCAACAAAATAAACTGTTGTGCAAAACCTGCAATCAGTATGCCACAGATCTCCAAGGAGTTAACAAAGTGCTAGCGAGATTTTTCACANACTGTTGTGCAAAACCTGCAATCAGTATGCCACAGATCTCCAAGGAGTTAACAAAGTGCTAGCGAGATTTTTCACAGCGGTCTTGGCTTCATGGTCAATCGTCATGGGAGATTACCTAAACATCGAAGAGCCGGTCGTTTTTGAAGACAGTGTAACGAAGGTGGAATTTAATGTATTCCAGCCTTTCCTGATCGGACCATACTCACTACCATCGGAATTTCGGATAGTGGTCCAACACCAAGATATCTGCTCTCTTCCTTGCCAGTCTTTCCAGCAAATTAGAGGGACTCTGACGAAAGAAGACGGACCAACCCAGCATCGACGNGCTCTCTTCCTTGCCAGTCTTTCCAGCAAATTAGAGGGACTCTGACGAAAGAAGACGGACCAACCCAGCATCGACGAAAGTAACGAGCAATTGAATTTTTCACCTGATCGATCGCATCACATATTTTCTATTCGGTGTGGAGGTGGACCAGTCGCGAGATGTGGGCACAACCTCGACCATCAAAAATTACCTTTCGCTCACACCGAATGAGCTGTCTGCAGCCAGGCTGGCAGGCTGGGGAATCGAAGATGACTACAGTGTTCCTATATAACCTGGAGGCAAGTTCGAAGTGTGTCTCCTGCTCTCCATGCTATTGGGATTTGCCGAAGACTACAGGCGAATTATCTTCCATTCGAAGCAGGAACTGGTGCTGCTTCTAGTTAATATGCATGCAGACACCTTCGTGGTTGATCACTGCAGAATGCATTAAAATGTTGAAGAATATGGAAGATGGCAAAACCATCGATGTGGCTCAGATCGTGGCGTCTCGAGAAATACTCAGAATTGCCAGCAAGCCATCGCATTAACTGGATTGGGGACTCCAGCTGTGCTTCTGAGAAACCGAGATACTTCATCCTTGGGTTACAGACAGGAAGGCAGCACAATGTGAGAGTGAGTCGTTCGCAGTTCGATACATGTCAAATAGAAAATGTGAAAATGTTTTTGAATAGCGGAAGTTATTCGTACGTTGACATGAAAATGGGCAGTACCTGCTGGCATATCATATCTACACTCAATTCAAAAATGCATATTATAAACGCCTCCAATTCATGATACTGGCCTGATACTTTTAAGAGTTTGGCTCCGCTCATGGTAATCTATGTGAGTAAACAGGACGAGCGTATTACCTCCAATGTGTTCGACTGCAGGATCAAATTCACTACACATGGAAATATTCCTGCTAACACATACGCATTCTGTCTCATACTTGACGACCGGCTTGTATCGTACAATTACCGAGGCTAGAACATAAAAAAAATACATACTTTCGTTAGCACAGCTGAGAATATATATAAATATAACTGTTCACACACCAGAACTGTTTATTCGTCTTCGAGGATCTTCATCTTCAAGATGTACTGTAATCTGCAAGTTTTCCACAGTCAAAATAGCTTCGTGCTCAAGGAGATTGCTGTATCCTATGACGATGTTGGCAAAATACGCACACGCTCCTTCCACCCCCTTATTCGTTGGACGAGAAGAGCAAGAAAACAAACGCCTGGCTGACCAAATACTATGCGTACTGGAGTGGGACGAAGGCAATATTCCATACCATCAGGTGAGAAATGTGCTGCGATACTTGCTAATGCAGTATCTGATGGCCCCGATTTACGTAGCAGGACCTGAGCAAAAAAAATGGTTTAGCGACTTGTGTAAATTTGAAGTGTAAATTATGGTCATGCAGGCTTAGTGCGTATGTCCTTCGCTGCACAAGCTGACCAAACTTTACAGCGATTTTCATCGACATGTTTGCGACAGGTCAGAACCTGCCTGGGTCTGCACACCGAAGAACGTGCAGCCGCTGCGCAAATGGTGTGCCTCGTACTTGGACCAGGAATCGGCTGCCTATGACT
>NQII01000600.1:62933-103994 GCA_002778355.1 Clitarchus hookeri
TTTCACGATCTTTTTCCGGCCGCAGCGATGTCGAAGATGTGATGTTTTACCGGATTCCCGATATTCACGGTACACTCGTGAAATGGTCGTACGCGAACATCCAAATGTTATCGCTGCCTCGGAGATGCTATGTCCCATCTCTCGTGCGCCGACTATAACACCGCGTTCAAACTCACTTAAATCTTGATAACCTGCCATTGTAGCAGCAGTAACCGATCTAGCTGCTGACCACATCGCGTCACTCTGATTGGTTCCATACATCTGTTATTCGCATACGCACGCCTTTACCAGTTTTTTTTGGCTCTTCGGTGTACATGGAACCGCTGAAGAAACAAAGAGTAGCTAGGTCACCAACTCGTCGCCAGGAAGATAATTATGTTCAAAAATGGCGCTAGCTGAATGTGGTGGTCAGGTGATTTAAATCCTGGAATTTCAATGAGTTTTTGTCATTGAACTCCGCATTTAATCGTTGATGAATGAATATTAGTAGTAATATCACTCAAATTTCCAAATCTCCCACAAGTTCTTTGTCATTTACTAAGTGTGGCCGTAGTAGGCTAGATATTCTTTAAGAATATCATAAATCCAAAACTAATACTAAAACTTCGAACCTTAACATACTGAATGAAGTACCCAAGTACAATAACGTAATGCATATTTACGTGAATATCAAACAGAAATTTTATTGTGTTACACGTAAATATGACGATGCTGTTTTTTTTAATCTCAGTAATGTGTCTTTGTGCATACGCATGTTTATATGTAGGTTATATATACACGTGTGTGTGTGTGAATGAGTAAAACCAAGCGAGTAATAGAGAGAGGGAGAAAGAGTTATCCTCGGTTAAAATACATATACACCAGCAATCGCTCAAACCTTCCCTCCTTTTTTTTTCTAATCAGATTTACGTAAAATGTGTAACCCCGCATATTTATCAGTTGGCGTAATTTTTAAATTTAGATCAGCCAGTATACCTGTCTGCATGCTTCCATCGGAACGTCCTACTAGCTAACTTTCTTCATATGAACAAATGATTTACGTTCTTCTACGTCGTTTTAGTTTGAGTGTTCCTTACACATGCACGTGTACTGGCTTTGTATGTCTCGCAGCACCTCCTGTGATCAGACCCCTACAACACTCGTGTCGTAAACAAGAGCAGTCTGGGAGACTTGAATTTACTTCCGGAAACCGCCTGTTGCTCGCCGCGTTTGAAAGACACGAACTTTCGCTCACGCAATACGGTTGATCGTTAACTACGATGAGGTGGCTACCTGCAATTTTCATGCCCTCCCTCGGTTTCCAACAGTCACAGGAGTGGTGCGAATTGGACGCAACTAACGACATCATTACTAATGTTCAAATTAACAAGTAAAAGGTACCGTGCTGTAACACTTTCCGGCCAACATTTCATATTAAAAATAATCAGACCTTGCGTGATGTTTCAACGAGAACCGTTGGCCAGGGAGTTAAACCAAGGCATTGTTTTTTTAATAAATTTAAATACGATTACTTACAATCTGTCGAAACAAATCGATTACAGGTCATGGTTTCAATGACTAGGTTATGACCCGCAAATTTAACACCTTTATTCACCATATCAGTGTAAAGGAATTTGTTGTTTAATCTCACGTAATTTCTAATATTTTTGAAGGACGTTGGTTTTAAAACCTCTTTCTTAAATGGCGTTTACCTCTTTCCGCATTTCAAACTATGACTCGAATTATGAGAATCACTCCACAACTTTTTTAAGAGTAAGTCAGCGACAACGTGTATTAATTTCGAGTTGCTTTTGTATTCGTGGAAGTAAATGTCTTTGGAACATCCTGCTGTTGTCCATGTCATGCCGAATTTTGAAATGAAGCTATGGGTAGCAGTTATTTTTAGATGTAGTTTAGTGGGTATATTTCCTTTCAAAAAGGTATTTGTGCCACCTATGTTAAATTTGTTTAGAAAACACAACCGTTGCAGTCTGTTTAGATGCACTGTGAGATAATGCAACTCGCCGGCGAAAGCAAGATGGTTCTGCGCAAATATGCTGACTTCAAGCGTACCTTTTGTTTAAGTGGGGCTTATTTCTGTGTAGTAACGTTGTCCTGGTGATAACAAAGCCCGTCTGACAGCATCTGCAACGCCTTTTACTTGTCGCATAGTCACACCACTGTGTGCGAATTCAGTAGTGTAGTCTGTATTCGTGGTTTCTTCACACTTTTTGAATCAAACCTTGGAAAAATAACCCCATTTATGACCTGTTTGGTTTTTTTTCGTAAATATGCCATGTACCACAAGCGTTTTATACTTCTGGTAAAAAATAATGTTATGTAATTTTTGGGTTAAATAAAAATGTTATTTATATTTTATTTACGATTTATAACATTTCATTTATAATTACAAGGAATAAAAACAGTGAGAAGACACGTGAGTTGGTAACGCCTGGTAATAGGTTGTATGCAAAATAATATTGCACTGAATGCGCACGAATCAGTCGTGTTGTCCTTTCGGTACAATTTTCTAGAATTGTTTAAGCTTTGTTTGCACGATGCAAGAATATCCTAGAACAACTTTAGCAGGGTATTCAGGAAAGTTTAAAGTAACCGTGAATGGACTATACTTGAAATACTGGCAGTAGGACAGTGCAATTCATTGTGTATATTACTCATGGAGCATGGAACACTGTAAATTATTGCATAGCCTATTGAGTAGTACAAGAATGTTTCAGTGCGAGAATCAGTAGAAGTAGGCGGTGACACGAACGCCCAAGATCAAGGTCCTTTACACCTCGTGGCACTTAATCGTATGTTTTTGCATTCGAAAACGACGTAAACGCTACAAAATGATACACACAGTATATAGCAGGGGAAGAATATATTTTAAATTGCAGCACATAGTCCAGTTTAGGAAATTGGCTTCTTAAATATTGGATTGCAGGTCCCTGTAACTGAACCACTTCATTGTGGCCATCTTGATGTCTTCAATAATTCTTATGATGTACGGTACAAAATTATATTTCATCATTTGATTATCTGTAAATATAATATTTTTTCCTCTATTAAGTATCAACCTGAACATATTTCGAATTTAACTCATTACTTAGACTTCATATAAGGAAACGTATCCTCATTCATGTCTTCTCACACTAATTGCAGAACCGTCTGATGAATGTTTTAACATAGGCGGTCTTCTAAATTCGGGTGCACATTTTTATTTTGTTTTTTTTTTTTACTAATGGAGGTTATTTGTGCGTATTAGCCTCATGTTAATTTGTTTGCTGACCATGCACATCTTCGCCTTGTGTTGTACTTTCTGCAAATATCAAGGTAATTACTGCTGATTTCCCGTTTTTGAAACAAAATATTAATATTTAAATAATGAGTTTCCATAATTAGTCATGTTCAGTAGTTAAGTACGAGCGGTGCTGGATATTTTACTGAATACAATCTGTGGATAGTTCTTAGTACTTCCGCATTATATTGACTGAGAATGAAGGTGAGTGAATGCACTCTGTGGGTATGTATACGCATAAAATTGATTTCTCGCCTTTAGTAAAAGTTTTCTGTTATAGACACGTATATACCAACTTGCGATGCGCAGGATACCTTTTATTGTCCTACACTAAAGACCATTAAATTTGAACACACGAGAGGAAGGTAAGTGACATTAGAGTCAGCAGTTCATTTGTGGGTTGCCGGCAGATATCTTTACCTCACTCGACAAACTCCTAGATAAAGTGATGTAATTTACGCGTCAGTCTAGTAAAGGAGATGTTCACTTAATNTTACCTCACTCGACAAACTCCTAGATAAAGTGATGTAATTTACGCGTCAGTCTAGTAAAGGAGATGTTCACTTAACAGGAAGTTTAAACCGTCGTTTCGTAAAGGCACTGCGTTTTTTTTTATTGAACACTCTGAAACGTACCAGATGTCGTTGTCTACCCATCGATGTGTTGGTTGCATTCTGTTTCGGGGACTCGCAGATCCCCACCCACGAAGCAGGAGCAGTCGACGGTGTTTGTAAACATCGTCGTGCATCATCGAGAGCCCCGCTGACTGCTTACAGGAAGTTACGTAACAGGAAAGCCCCGCCGAAGGATCGCCGAGAATTCGCGGACTCGACAAACGTCAGATGCCGGAACCGCTAACGACATCTTCAGCAGTGCCGCTGCCGCGTGATAAAGAGGACATCGATCACCCAGTCTTGTCACGAAAAAGGGGGCGAAGGGGAACGGGCCATTATGATGGAAGACCTGTCAGTCGCAGAAACATGAGGTGAAGGCAGACACCGGAGTTCTCTCCGACCGAGGTTATTCTTCTCCTCTTCGTTTCGCAGATGTATTCGTGGATCAGATCGTGTCATCGCGAACGTGCTCAGTAGCGAGTGACTCCTGTAATTATACTTATTGAGTGAGTGAAGAGATTTGGGCGGCTCATAACAGCGAGGTCTCGAGAGCCGATGTGGGTGATTGAGGCGAGTATGGAGCAGCGCCGGAATGAAAGGGCGGGGGAATCGGGAGATCCCCGAGAAAACCCGCCGACCAGCGGCATCACCCGGCACGATTCCCACACGCGAAAATCCGGGAGTGACCCGGCCGGGGATTGAACTCGGTTCGCCTTGGTGGTAGGCTAGCAGTCTAACCACTCAGCCATTGCGGCACCATGATACTTCGTCTATGGTAGACCTTATACCAGGCGGAAAAGCTTTTGAACTAAATAGCATNGTATGGAGCAGCGCCGGAATGAAAGGGCGGGGGAATCGGGAGATCCCCGAGAAAACCCGCCGACCAGCGGCATCATCCGGCACGATTCCCACACGCGAAAATCCGGGAGTGACCCGGCCGGGGATTGAACTCGGTTCGCCTTGGTGGTAGGCTAGCAGTCTAACCACTTAGCCATTGCGGCACCATGATACTTCGTCTATGGTAGACCTTATACCAGGCGGAAAAGCTTTTGAACTAAATAGCATNAGCCATTGCGGCACCATGATACTTCGTCTATGGTAGACCTTATACCAGGCGGAAAAGCTTTTGAACTAAATAGCATCACGCGTTCGTACATAATTGTTTAACCATTTATTACGATTATAATTTCTGCCCGTAGCTAAAAATTGTAGTCTTTTATAGTTTGTACTGAATTTCCTGCTTCCTGCGGTAGGTTAATTAATTTTTGTGTAAAAGTCGTTTAATGAATTACCACAGGAGTTAAAGACTGCGTCCTTCATTTAGCTGGTCACATCTCTATTTTAAGGTACCCGCCTATTGTCAATGTCATATATGACGGCCACATTGGGCAGTTATAAGATAGTAGCACCTGTGTTGTTGTTTTTGCTAATGCATCCCTCTACCTCATCTGTTCTTTCAAATGGGAGCTATGCTTTTTACGTCAGTTGTTGACATTACCACAGAATGTTTAGAGCTGTAAGCTATTGACTGTGACGTTTTAGACAGATCCTTCGTGTCCTTCGACAACTGGAATTCTCTGCTAATCTATAAACTACTGCATACACAATGTGAATTTACAAAAACTGTATTTACAAATTTTTGTGTTAAAATTAAAATGAATTGTGAAAGATGCGTCAGGTGTTTTACTTGGGTACAAAATAATTTTCAGTTTTTGTTTTTTTATAACCATAAGTTGTCATATAAAATTTCTTGTGAGACATACTGCATACACTTGTGACTTGTTTCTGTCATAGCCTGTGTGTTATGAAAGTGTGTTATTTTAAGAAGTAATGAATATAATGATGTGTTTGGTGTTGTTCTCGCTCTTGCTGAAAACTATTTTAGAATTCAGATGGAAACAAATATCTGATATATTATTCGCACGGACAATTCTTAATACCCACTATGAACGTACCTTAACCGAATAAAAACCGGTTAATCACTGGGTAACCANTTCGCACGGACAATTCTTAATACCCACTATGAACGTACCTTAACCGAATAAAAACCGGTTAATCACTGGGTAACCGTCTTGATATTACAGACTCAAGAAGTGACACTTTACATACTCTTTACATAATGTAACATAACGAATGAATAAAACAACATATTTAGCTTCGTTTTTATGCCCTTCAATTAGCATATTCAAGCTATGTTTGACTGAACATTNTTCGCACGGACAATTCTTAATACCCACTATGAACGTACCTTAACCGAATAAAAACCGGTTAATCACTGGGTAACCATCTTGATATTACAGACTCAAGAAGTGACACTTTACATACTCTTTACATAATGTAACATAACGCATGAATAAAACAACATATTTAGCTTCGTTTTTATGCCCTTCAATTAGCATATTCAAGCTATGTTTGACTGAACATTGCAAATATCAGATACCCAAACAAAATCACAAAACGTACGAACTAAAAACATTTTTTATAATTATTTTTAGAAGTAATTAATTCTAAAATTACTGTACATATTTTAGCTTGCATAAACGAATTGTATAATAACACTATATGCACTTTAGACATCAAGGCGACTAAGATTACAGAGTTCAGTTCGGCCTCGTGTTAGCTCTGCCAGAAATATACAACCGAAAATAAGTAAACTATTTATGGAGTTAGCACTTTTTATCTTGGACTGTTCTAATATAAATTCCAAGCGTTCATGCTCTCTAAAATGTGATATTGGTCAGAAGTACGCCCAAGAATCCCATTATGTGTCGCCAATAACTGGACAAGTATTATAAAGGAAGGCGTAGGAGCTATCTCTACTATATTAATATTAATAGGATTAATTAAACTTTTGAGTGTGAGTGAAATCATCTGTAAGCGTTTCACATTGGAGGTTTCATCACATTACAAAGAAACCTAACACCTGGCTGTTCAGTAGCATGATGTGAAAATGATAATGAAATATTTTTAACCAATCGAAAAACAGCTATGCGCGGTAATGACATTATTAAATGGTATACTCCATTCCATATAAGTTCACTAAATTCTGACAGTTCTAGAAATGTAGCGCGATGATCATGTATCCTTCCGCCACAGCTGTTCTATCTTTGAAGTAAACAAAGGTTGTGAATAAATTGCTGTGATCGATGTAGGTTACCATTCCAACTTACTTTGTTTTTGTTATGGCCAAGTTCTACTGCTGGTGCTCTCGTTTATTTTATTGCGGGTGGGTGGGGTTGGGAGAGACTTTAGTTTAACGTCGTTCACGAGACGGCATTTGCTTTGCAGCACTTATTATGAGACGGTATCGTTTTGAATCACGTACGTATAGTTTTAATGGACCAGTAGAAAGTTTTGTTCGTACCGAAGTAGCATTCGTATTATTGTTACGCGATCGCTGGTTTGTCCCGCGCGAGTGAGCTGAAGAGGAGGACAGAGTTGTTATATGATGGTGGGCGGTGAGTCACAAGGGATGTTTGAATGACAGGCAAGCGATAATCCAAGTCGCGAATATCTTGTTACGAAAAGCGCAAACCACGATAATCCCCTTGCGGCACGCGCTCCTGACCTCCAGCAGATTGAATTTCTGCGTTTATCTGAAGAATTCTCTCGTGGTTGACTGCCCTTGTTTCTCTCGGCGTGACTCGGGGTGCGGCGAACCTTCCAGGTCAAGGCCAACGGCTATATAAGCGCGTCGGAAGAGTTTGAGAGTCGGGATTCTGGTCGATTGTGGGACGTTAAGTGACAGACGACGAGCTGAAAGAGCAACGAGTATCGCCAGAACTGACCAGCGGGAGGAAAATCTGCGATTGTGAGCTGGCTGAACTATTAAACTGGATTCGTTAGTGAAAGACATTACAAATGATAACAACAGACGGACTGAACGTGTGTTAATGATAAGTATGAGTTAATTGACTATAACCAAACATATTGAGAAGGATGTAAATTTGAGTTTAAATGGACATTAAATATTGCGCTCACTGAGAAATAAAAAGAGTAATAGTGGAGATAGATAATTTAATGCTGTAAATAATAGCTGTGTAAATAAATTAGAAATCAAATTTACTCAATTTATTTTTATTGGACCTCGATACCTTACGAACTCAGATACGCCCATCAAGCGTCTTGTAACATTATTATAACCTGTAATGTTTTAACTCGTTAAATATTATGTTGTTCGTGCAGATGCGAATAATAAACACATTATGTATGAACACAAAGGTTTTTGGCGAAGTTAACCTCACACATGTTGGATTTTCTATTTGATAAACGTGTTGTTTTTATATTACAAAACAGCATTGAAATGGTGGTTGTCTAGGTCACTATCATTTCAAACATTCTAATAACCGTTTCGAAATATATTACTGAACACTTTGACTTACGGTTCGTAATTCCCATTTGCAACTCCTGAACACATGTTCTCTTGGCAATCCTTGGCACGTTGTTCTGCCACTGATACGAAATAATGTGCAGAATCTTTCAGTAAATACGAAACTTCACCGGTTTCCCGAAACTTATAAACTGCGGGACGAAAATACACGTTGGTGCTTCTTAACAGATAACGGTACCGAAAATGGCGGACCAAGCCATACACATTAGAAAACTCACTACAAAGGCACCCTACAACCAACTATGCTTAATGAAATCAAATACAAAAACCATTTACTACCGATAATATATTCCAGTAACACCAGTAAGATACTCGCATAAACGTGACGGAAAAAGATCACATGCCCAACGGCGTTCATACAGCTATAAACGTTTCAGTGACCGCAAGTGTGTGTATGCTCCGCCATAATTACTTAACATATATTTTAACCAATTCAATAAAAGCCAAAAAAAACCACATACATTACTTTGAAAACATAATTTAAACCACAAATGCTGTAAGTATAATTTAACTTTTGAAGTACAACCTTCAGTTCTGAGTACTATTTTCTTCCGGTGATCATCGATGTCGCCAACATAACAATATAGTTACATCCCGTAACGAATCATCAGATGATAGAATACTTTGCAAACGAGAGCATTTACTGTTTACATAGCGTTTTATGTTGGTTACATTGTCTGTTTAAACTTTAGGTACTTATATGAAATGCAGTATAACACTATTTCAATATGATAACAAAGTTCAAAGGAAGAAAACGCCAGCCGGACACATTTTCACGAAAACGTATCAGTAAACCAACATGGCGTCGCTCGCGCAGTGAGGAATTGTTCCAATTGGCTTTTTTTTGTTAACAAAATGGTCACGTTACCTTTTTTGTCTAAAAAAAAAAAAAAATCTGTAACGGGTTTTTGTAATTTGCGTTTTGCGTTTTGTCAGCTTCGAAGCTGAAAAATGACACAGTACAAATTACCAAACCACCGCCATATTAGTTTTGCTTGTTTGAAACATTTAAATACACTATAGGCGTGGTTGTTCGAATAAACAAATGCGCATTGTACACACAGTAATTATTTCACAAAGCAAGTTGCTGAAACATTCTTGAAGTAGTATTTTATAATGAAACAAGATTTGTTAAGTAACAATTTCACATCGTATTTGTTTTATTTTGTTAGTTTTAAATTTTCAACTTCCCTCTGACCACTTTCGGGAATAACTACTGTTTATTATAGGATTCCGTGGACTTTTAAATTTTGCAATCGTGATTACACCAAAATAATAGCAGCGTGGCGTGCAAAACAATTTGAATACCGTGGTGTTACAATAAACCTTGCAAAATACAAAATACTAATTACGAAAAAAAACGAAACTCGAAATCAGTTAGAACACGGTCCAAGTCGTTTACAATTGCGCGGGGGCAGGCCGGAGCTTCGTATTCGCACGCAAAATACATAAATGTCGAACCTTTTTTTTTTTTTACAAAGTAGACACTCCATACTTATTAAGAAACAGATTAGGTTGCTGAAAACGTAATTGTGGTTTTTATCTTCTAACGGGAATCTCGCATTTGTAGATTCGTTTTCGGGAGCGCCAACGCGGCACGATCAAGTTGCGAACCAGCTGATGTCAGACGTTGCGAACGGCGTCGATTTGCTTGTGACGCCGTTACAAAGTTGGTGGTTCCACGTCTCATCTGGAGTTCATGGCTGGGATAGAGCATGCACGGCGATGCTGTAGTGTGTCTGAAGTCTAAATATTTAGAGGAAACTATTTTACGTGCTCGCGATGTATTTTCACGCAAAGAGAAATATTAGTTCGAGTTGTCCGGAATACAACTTTCTAGCATCTCGCTCATTTACAAACAGTGTTTAAAAACCTCTCAAAAGGGGAAAAAATAAAAAAAAAAGTAATCTATTTGCGGTTCCTTCACACTTTTTTTAATCAAACCTTTGAAAAACCACCCCATGTATGACGTGTTAAGTTATTTCCTAATTACGCCATGTATCACAAGCGTTTTATAGGCTCTGTTAACATGAAAGTATCTTATTTTTCGTTGAATTGAAGTTTTACCTGTCTTTTTATTATACATTATAATATCCCATTTAAAATGAATGTGAATAAAAACTGTGAGAAAACATGTGTGTTGGTGGTGCCTAGTAAGAAGTAGTTCTCATGCAAAATATCGTTACAAATTAGTGCGTACGAATTCGGTACGTTGTCCTTTGGTGTAATTTTCTAGACTTAATCAAACTTAGCTTGCACGAGGCGGAGGAATATCCTGGAAGTAGAACTTTAGCAGGTCTTCAAAAAAGTGTGAAGTAACCGTGAATGGATTATAGGACTTGTTATGAATATCTGGGAAGCTTAGAGCAGACTGCGTTGAACTCTGTCACTAAAATTGCACCAATAAAATTACAAAATCACCGATTAAAGTCTCAGAGGCAGCGCGACGACAAATCTGCACGGCAGATCACCGCACGCATGTAGGGGCGATGATGCAATTGATGCGCTTCACAATGTCGCTCTTATTGCTCCCTTGCTTCTGTGTGGATCAAACTTATTCAGACCCAGTGTACACAGCTGTGTACACTGGGTATACGTGTAGGTAATTTTTGATCTGTAGCACACACTTCGAAGCTCAATGACCAATGATCTTACCTGTGGGTAAATTATCCGCGTGTCGTCCTACTGGACTGGGTCATAATTGGTTCATATAACTACAGCCGAACAGATGGCTTATAGCCCAATGGCTGCGACAACGAAACAAGTGCTGTGTCGACTTAAGTACAGCACGTGTCATAACATTTTTTTTGTTCGCAACGCCTGAAACCGTAAATTGAAGTGGGTCTGAAAGGGTTAAATCAGTGTTTATGATGATTTTAAGAAGCTGGCTTCCACTGATCTGCCATCATTATCTGTAAGTTATTGGCAATTTTAGGAACTAGAACGTTACTGTACACACGGCAGATTAGAAACCAGTTTTAATTCGCGTTATCATGCAGCATAGAAACGCTAAAAGGTGACAAGACATCATGATTAAAGTAGACTCCGAATTAATATTGCTTTACCGACTCGACGATCATAACAGATGAGCTTAGATGGGAATCGGGTTCTATCAGACACCAGTTCGTCCTCGTGTCGCATGAACAAGACATTATGGCGAGCGAGACATCGAAAATCTAACGTGAATACAGTTTATTATAAATTTATAATCTGGAATAAGGCCTGCCATCTTTTTATACCACTTTTTTACTTTTTTTCCCCTTGTTTAAAACCGCAGAGTATCTTTTTTCCGTGATTCTCTGTTTGTTTTCAAAGGACTTCATATTTTATAGTTAAATCTCCTCATAAATATTGATTGTCGTGTGCCTTGTTGATGTCTGCAACATCAAAAAGGCCATTAATTATTTAAGTCTAATTAGAAAATTTGTTTTCGAGCAGCTGGGAATACCTGAAACGTTAGAAGTCTTAATCAATTTGACTTTCCAATCCCGGCTCCTATAGGCTGTTTACGGTAACTTGAGCACTTTTTGAAAGCCCTGCTAAAGAACTGTTTGTATGCAGATTGTATATTCTTCTACCATATGTAAAATTAACATTACTTTCGTCATTATCATTTTATTCGTTCGTCGGTCAAGTGAAATTGTAAATTTTTTTAAAAAGATAATATTTCACAAATTAAATTCCCTGGTCTCTGCCCATGATTAGGGGTAGTGAAATTTCGCGAAAAAATTTTAGGACTAGTTATATTTCAAAACACTGTAGGGTCGTTTGCCTATCTTGATTGGCTGCTAATTCCAACACTTGTATGCACTTCAAAAAATTAAACAGCTAAATAAACAATTTCGTTATTCACAAATGTTTACATAACACATTCAATTTAACTTTAAAAATATGGAACAACTTTCCCTTCATTGTCACCATGTCCCCGTTCAAATTCAGGCAGGGACTGCGACATTTTTCAGACGTTGATTGCAAAAGTGTCAGTTAGCCGTGAGCAGACTGTGGCTCATCGCGTCTTATTTACAGCCTCTCTCTGATGTCTGGTACTCATAATGGAACTACTCCTTGCCGGATTGTCTAGAAATACTCTTTGTGGTGATGACGTCATAGGTGTGAACAAGGGGAGGTCCGGGTATGTAAAGAACCACCTATTACGAAAGTGTTAACGCGCGCTAATACTCTCCCCCGTGGCTTACAAGCCCGAAACATGTGATAAGCAGAGTAAAGCTCGCGGTATTTCTCGTTTTATTTGTTGGGTTCATTGTACCGCAGTTACATCTATGCTGGCCTTGACGAAACTGCATGTTGAATTGCGGACTGGCTCCCGGGTCCTTGCAATGGGATCGCACGTTCACCAGAACAGCGGCGAGAACTCTGGTCACGCCTGCGTGTGTCGTCTCATCGTCGGCTGACATCCTGCCCGCGGCGATGGCTCGTGTACGCTTGCCTCAAGCCTGCCAAGTGCTGCATTCATCGGGAGTCGTGTTGGGATTACCGGCGAGCTAGGGGAGGGACGGCGGGGCGAGTTAAAGCGNAACTCTGGTCACGCCTGCGTGTGTCGTCTCATCGTCGGCTGACATCCTGCCCGCGGCGATGGCTCGTGTACGCTTGCCTCAAGCCTGCCAAGTGCTGCATTCATCGGGAGTCGTGTTGGGATTACCGGCGAGATAGGGGAGGAACGGCGGGGCGAGTTAAAGCGCGGCGTGTCCACGCCCTTACACCCGGAGCGTATTTGTATCACGTGACTTGCTGGTGTTTCATCTATCTTCTTTGCACAGTAGGCTAACACCCCGTTAGCCAGTGCCCAAAATGTAATTTTTTATGCCATTCTTTCAGCCACCGTGTGCCTGTTTGGGAAAATCGACTACCTGCATCTGTAATCTAATCCTAAAATCGACTATCTGCAGCTGTAATCTAATCCTAAAACCGAGTACCTGCAGCTGTAATATAATCCTAAAATCGACTACCATCTATAATCTAATCCTAAAATCGACTACCTGCAGCTGTAATCTAATCCTAAAATCGACTACCTGCAGCTGTAATCTAATCCTAAAATCGATACCTGCAGCTGCAATCTAATCCTAAAATCGACTACCTGCAGCTGCAATATAAATCCTAAAATCCCCTACCTGCAGCTATAACCTAATCCTGAAATTGCGAGTGGATGTATTGTGTGCAACATTGACTTATGCCGTATCTTACGAATTTTACACCTCACAAGGTTTTAAACTAACTTACTTTATTCCGAATTCCATCGTTATGACGCCATGTTCCGTTATGTTTTCTGATTATCTTGTTTGCTAAAAGTGCATCTTTTCCGCTTCAACAAGCAAGTAAAAATAAAGGATTAGAACAAGTTATATCCGAAATGTGTGCTGTCTGTTTCAGTTGAATAAAAATTGTCTTTTATAGTTACCTTACTAAGTCGAATCTTATCTTTACTTCTTAAGGGCCTGCACAAAGCAGACTACATGGCCTTTTCATTTCAGGGACTCTCGACAAGTTTATTACCAGCCCAGTGTTGTTTTAACTTCGCCAGGGGTTGTGCTGGCGCTATCACCACTTCAAACTCGTCTTCTTTTTCCAAAGGTTCTGGGGTGAACTGAAATAGCAGATTTCTTCACGTTATTATATTGTACTGATTTCATGTCACTTATCAGCGGGTAACGTATGCCACGTGCAAAGATCTGAATCTGGATAGTGTAGTAAAATGCAGCACAAAATACAAATAATATTTTCTTTAAAAAATTATACAAAAATTGTTTTGTTGGTAGTTTCGTGCCCAATTTTGGATGCACTGGTTTCCCTACTAACAATGTCTGTACTGCCCGACTGTTGGAATATAATGCGTTGTGCGTCAGAGGAAAGATGTACGCACGCACGTGCCTGCGATTCGCACAAAAGCATTAAAAAAAGTATTTTAAATGCTTTGTTTATACGGAGTGATTATAAAATCATGGAACAAACATTGAGGTGTGGTAGAGATCACTAAAACAAACAATTATTGTATAAGAATATATGGCCGGAAGTGACGCGTTGAAGCACAAACACAAAAACGTAACACATTAACGGAAACATAAAATGCTCATTAGCAGCATACTTAACGAGTGATTCCGTTCAGAAAATGTTAAAACAGTTGCTGGAAATGCATCCATCAACAGTCACGCATGCTTGGCGACCACTACATATGGCGTGATTGGCTGGCAATGGTGGCGTGCGTGAAATACCCGGCGTGTTTGAATATGTTCGCCAATCACTCCACCGACGCTAGCAAGCTTGTATTACTGTCGGTGGTAGTAATTTTGAGCAATTATTATAAACATTGCTGTAAAAAGGCATTTAGCGGCGACGTTGTANCCTGCAGCTGTAATCTAATCCTAAAATCGACTACCTGCAGCTGTAATCTAATCCTAAAATCGACTACCTGCAGCTATAATCTAATCCTAAAATCGACTACCTGTAGATGTAATCTAAATCCTAAAATCGACTACATGCAGATGTAATCTAAATCCTAAAATCGACTACCTGCAGCTGTAATCAAATCCTAAAATCGACTACCTGCAGCTGTAATCTAAATTCTAAAATCGATTTCCTGCAGCTGTAATCTAATCCTAAAATCGACTACCTGCAGCTGTAATATAATCCTAAAATCGACTACCTGCAGCTGTAATCTAATCCTAAAATTGCCAAGGGATGTACTGTGTGCAACATTGACTTATGCCGCATCTTATGAATTTTACATCACACAAGGTTTTAAACTAACTTACTTTATTCCGTATTCCATCGTTAAGAGACCATACTCCGTTATGTTTTCTGATAATCTTGTTTGCTAAAAGTGCATCTTTTCCTCTTCAACAAGCAAGTAAAAATAAAGGATTATTCATTTCAGGGACTCTCGACAAGTTTATTACCAGCCCAGTGTTGTTTTAACTTCGCCAGGGGTTGTGCTGGCGCTATCACCACTTCAAACTCGTCTTCTTTTTCCAAAGGTTCTGGGGTGAACTGAAATAGCAGATTTCTTCACGTTATTATATTGTACTGATTTCATGTCACTTATCAGCGGGTAACGTATGCCACGTGCAAAGATCTGAATCTGGATAGTGTAGTAAAATGCAGCACAAAATACAAATAATATTTTCTTTAAAAAATTATACAAAAATTGTTTTGTTGGTAGTTTCGTGCCCAATTTTGGATGCAGTGGTTTCCCTACTAACAATGTCTGTACTGCCCGACTGTTGGAATATAATGCGTTGTGCGTCAGAGGAAAGATGTACGCACGCACGTGCCTGCGATTCGCACAAAAGCATTAAAAAAAGTATTTTAAATGCCTTGTTTATACGGAGTGATTATAAAATCATGGAACAAACATTGAGGTGTGGTAGAGATCACTAAAACAAACAATTATTGTATAAGAATATATGGCCGGAAGTGACGCGTTGAAGCACAAACACAAAAACGTAACACATTAACGGAAACATAAAATGCTCATTAGCAGCATACTTAACGAGTGATTCCGTTCAGAAAATGTTAAAACAGTTGCTGGAAATGCATCCATCAACAGTCACGCATGCTTGGCAACCACTACATATGGCGTGATTGGCTGGCAATGGTGGCGTGCGTGAAATACCCGGCGTGTTTGAATATGTTCGCCAATCACTCCACCGACGCTACCAAGCTTGTATTACTGTCGGCGGTAGTAATTTTGAGCAATTATTATAAACATTGCTGTAAAAAGGCATTTAGCGGCGACGTTGTAAGTAAACAATGTGCTGCATTTCATGTGTTATTTTTGTGTTTGTGCCTCAACGCGTCACTCCCGTCCATGTATTCCTATACAATAATTGTTTGTTTTAGTGAGTTCTACCACGCCTCAATGTTTGGCCCATGATTTTAGAATCACCCTGTATATGTGTCTGTACACACACTTACACACGCACGCACAACCTTTTCTTGCGGAAATAAAAATTAATTTGTTACAACAAAATTCTTTGATGATGATTACAAAATAAGCAGTTTCCAACCTAGATTCATGAAACAAGATGATACGTCTTTCTTGACATTGCTTCGAAACAAACGACTTCTCGGTGTACGACTGAAACCAGGGTTTCTTTAGTTAGGCGCATGGCAATGGTGGCATTGGTCTAGTAGTGACGTAGAAAATTAAGCACAGGGGTTAAGTTGCGACGTTCCATCAACTCATTTGCTTCAAGTGGCNGGTCTAGTAGTGACGTAGAAAATTAAGCACAGGGGTTAAGTTGCGACGTTCCATCAACTCATTTGCTTCAAGTGGCAATGCCTCCCCAGCCCGTTATGCCCGCATAGTCTCACAATTGATTTAGCCCTCTTAATATGCTCTGGTAAACAGGTTATTTATAGCCACGGAAGACGACTCTCTTCTTGAACCTCGCATCTCGAATATGTGAGTGGTGACAGAATTTGTGTGACAGGCGTTCGGCTAGAAGTAACTGACAGGCATCAAGAAAGACTGTCGCAAATAAAGCATACCGTNGAATTTGTGTGACAGGCGTTCGGCTAGAAGTAACTGACAGGCATCAAGAAAGACTGTCGCAAATAAAGCATACCGTTAAAAATTAAATATTCTGTAAACACGCCAAGGAAATTTGTGTTGCACACTTTCATTACGGAAGCTATTTAAATTATTCAACTGGCATGCACCTTGTGTTTCGTATTCAGTCGTTACTAGGACCAAACCAGCAATTGCAGACGAATTTAAAAAACGTATTGTTCGTCAGAATATGATGATCCGGTGAGGGGAGGCTGTCTAAGTTAGTGCAATATCAAAAAGGCACTTACTTAAGCTACCCATATACTCTTGGGCGCGTTCCATAAACTGTGTGTCCGAGGAACGTATGACTTGTCATGCGTTCTTGGTAAATCGTTAATTTTTCGCTTACAATATATGAGCACGGCTGTTTTACTTCTTCTACATAATTGTATCATTCGAACTTATTTTAATTCATCCCTGATTTCGAGGTTTTGTATTTTATGTATACGGGTACATCTTGATGCATACATTGGAAATCTGACTTCGCATATTCAATCTTTATTCTGTCTGATCTACTTAATGCACAGTTTTCTGATACGTCAATGTGAGAACTGTCGTGCTTTTGGAGAAGTTTCACGTTTATGTTTCTCTTAAACTATGCCGGAATAGTCTCATTTATATCAGTGGAAACTGCCAGCTGTCCGCTGGTGTTTTGGGGATGAAAAACCTGTTGGTGAAACAACAGCAGCGCCGTCTGTCAAGGCTGGTCGTTGGGCGATATCCGTTGTGAGAATCTGCACCTTGTCCTTCATGCAGTTACTTGGCGGAGGTTGGGAGGTGAGCCGTTTCCCGGCGAATGATCATCGTCGTGTGTGCTCAAGGTCGACCGGGTCCGCCATCTGATCACTGCGCTCTACCTCGCGGCCGCGATCGGTTTAGTGTGCATGCACTGCCGGGATCTCACCCAAGCAGATGGACGCGCAAGACGTGNTACCTCGCGGCCGCGATCGGTTTAGTGTGCATGCACTGCCGGGATCTCACCCAAGCAGATGGACGCGCAAGACGTGGTCTGCTATGCGCTGTGGAGAACGCACAGTAGAGCCGCTCGTCTCGAGTGCGGCGGTGCAGAAATGCCGGAGGCGACGTGAGTTGGTCTCTGACACGATTGCGATTACGGCTCAGTGGTCAGAAATAACGAGTCCTCTAGCGGAATGGCCCGGATCCATAACCAGTACGACGCAGGGACGTGACTTCCTAGCGATCACACCCGCCAAGGACCATCCTCTTGACTGGCGTATGCTGTAACTGTGAAATCTATATGTACTTTATATATGATTACTTTGTCGTATAAAATAAATAACATATATCAACGTGGGACACGACAGTTTTATCTTCAACTAGTAGAACTACCTGGCGTTTCCCGGGTATAACAGGGTTATAAGAGATACACGACCCAGTTTTAGAGGTTTCGGACATAATTGGGGTACAGATATTCACGAACCGATTTTAAGGGTTACCTCTGAGGTACAAAAATGTTTGACAGCATTTCACGGAATTATGACTCTATTCAGAATTTTATATTTATTCTGAAATTGTAACTCTAAAATCTCGTTTGTTAACTATGCAAACCTACCTTAGCAATCACTCCATTAGTCTCACGTAATTTTACCTGGAACTCATATTGACCCTATGTTATTTGCCATACACAGTAACAATATTCTATTAATGGAAACCTTATTACCTGGGAGACGGTCGTGTATCGTGCACACGTTTGCAGATTATTAGCAGTTTATAAAATAAAAAAAAATCCGAATTTGACTGGATCAGCGAAAATTTAGTTGTTATCGTGCCAAATGTCAGTGCTTCTCCTGCAAATAACCCATGTGAAAAATGCATCATATAATAGTACAAAGAATAAGGAATGGTGCTTTTGAATACACCGCTAGCAGTTGTCGCGAAACAACGCGAGCTTCACCNGATAAGGAATGGTGCTTTTGAATACACCGCTAGCAGTTGTCGCGAAACAACGCGAGCTTCACCTTTCGTGGGTGGCTTCCTTTGTTACGGGGAGCGTCCTCATGTTAAAAATATTTTAACTTTTCCCTCTCCTCATTCTAGGAAGTCTGTGTAAAGGACATAAATAAGGTTTTTTTTTTGTTAACGCCTCTGCTTGCGGCAGAAGGAGAGTGATTTCCAATGTAGTACTTCACCTGACTGTACAANTTTTTTTTTTGTTAACGCCTCTGCTTGCGGCAGAAGGAGAGTGATTTCCAATGTAGTACTTCACCTGACTGTACAACATGCACAACTATTTAAAGGCTGTTCACAATAAAGTGAGTACTTTTGAAATTAACCTTAGAGAAAAGTAATTGCCCCTGTGTCTATATATTTTTATGGACGCACCGAGTGACATTCGCCCAGTAAAGTTTATATCGATGGATGGAAAATATTTCCATATATTAACGTCGAATAAAAAGGTTCAAGGTAACCAATTGTGATAATTAAATTATTTCTTTGGCTTTCTGGTTTTTTTAATGCATAGAAGTGTAAAAATGAGCACGTTGTTAAACTATTTATTTTCCTAATAATTTCGCAGTTTCACTTGACCGACGTATGAGTAAAGTGATGAGGCCGATGGCAATGTTTATTTTACATAAGGTGGAAGAATACACAATGTGCATACAAGTAGAACGAAAGCTGGGCATTCAATAGGGCTCATTTTACCGTGAACAGCCTTTAAAAACTGGTACACACACTTTCAAAATTGCCGGAAAAGTACGATTTATGTTGCGCATGAACGAAGAATGCGTATGTTTCCAACGCTGTAAAAATTTCGCTTAAATTAAATTATTTAAATAATTTAATAAATCAGTTAATACGAGTCTCTTTTAAAGAAATTTTAAGTGTATTTACATTCTGGATGCTTCAGATTTTTAATAATTAATTTCTAATACGTTTATTTTAGTCTTAAAAATGATACACTTCGTGGTTGAAATAGATGAACAAAATTTTAATTACCGGAAAAATATTTATAAACTAATTATTTATTATGTACAACCAGAGTTACTATTGTGATGGTCTTACTTAATGAAAAACAAGGGGGTGTTTTTTGCAATATGTGCTATCAGAAGCATCCAAAATGGAAATAACTTACGCTTAATTTTGATTAAAATTAGACTCCTGTCAATTGGGAATTTTAAAAAACACTTGTATAGTAAATTATAGTAAAATATTTGACAGTATTATGAAATATACGCGTTCTTCTTTCATATGCAACATAAAATCGTACTTTTCTGACAATGTTGGTAGTGTGTAAAGTACTTTTTAATTAATGAGTTCTGCATGTTGTACCATAGACTAAAGATGAGGTATTCCTCTTCTGCGCATCTACCCAACATTGACCTACCACAAAGGAACACAATTTTCAAAGTCACGTTGTCAACAGTGATGAAAGTATTTGTTTATGTCTTAAATTTTAAGCGACAAGCACTATTACACTGAAGAGCCAAAAAAACTGGTACACCTGCCTAATATAGTGTAGGGCCCCCGAGCACGCAGAAGTGCCGCAANAAAAAACTGGTACACCTGCCTAATATAGTGTAGGGCCCCCGAGCACGCAGAAGTGCCGCAAGACGACGTGGCATGAACTCGACTAATATCTGAAGGTATGCAGGAGGCAATTCATACCATGAATCCTGCAGGGCAGTCCATAAACCCAATCTGCGCTAATTTGAGAAAGGGTTGCACGTTTGTCACGTTTAATGATTCTCGTCAGTCGTCGTTTGTCCCGTTCTTTCACGATGTTTTTTCTGGCCGCAGCGATGTCGAAGATATGATGTTTTACCGTATCCCCGAATTCACGGTACACTCGTGAAATGGCCGTATGCGAACATCCGAATGCTATGTCCCATCTCTCGTGCGCCGACTATGACACAACGTTCAAACTCACTTAAATCTTGATAACCTGCCATTGTAGCAGCAGTAACCGATCTAGCTGCCGACCGCAGCGCGTTACTCTGATTGGTTCCATACCTCTGTTATTTGCATACGCACGTCTATACCAGTTTTTTTGGCTCTTCAGAGTATATGAATAAAATAATTTTACCAATTTGAATTTAATCAAATTGCATCACAAATTGGTTCGAGGAAGTAAAAATACACCTCAAAGCATTTGTTTACAAATCAGTTGTCTAATCTCAAATCCAATCCACGCCGGTTTTGCTAGTCCTGTTGGCAGAAAAGCAGTTCAGTGTTGGAACACGGAGATTGGTTGTGCGCAGTCAACGAGGTCGGTCTACCTCATCTTCAGTTTGTGTGTTGTACAGTCAGTTGCAGTAATTGGAAGCTATTCTGCTTCTAACTTGTCTTAATGTCGTTAGTCTGATAGAGATGCAGCTTATTCAATTTGTAATAAGTTAACCCAGGCTAGTTAACTACAGGTGTGGCACACCCTGAACTCGGCATCGGGATGTCTCGGCACGAAGGCAGTGCCGCTGGTCGGCGGATTTTCTCGGGGATCTCCCCCCCCCCCCCCCCNTTGCATTCCGGCGCTGCTCCACCCTCATCGGCTCTCAAGACGTCGATGTTAAGAGCCACCCAAATCACTCTACCTCATTCCACGATTGGTTCCCAGACAACACTAGGAAGTCTCAATGCCGCTCATAAATTGCAAGGTTGTTTTTAATGTGCAGCGCTTCCATAAGAGTTCGTTTAAAAAAAATTGCTTGGAGCAAATATTACGTGACCAAATTCAAATGAAAATGTTGAGACTTGAGAACGACGTAAATATAGCTGTGCAAGGAGGTTCACACTTGACGTAAACATATTCCATTGTCCTTGTGGTGAAACTGCGTCTTCCCCCCTGAACCCATTACCCCCTCTCCGCCAAACTTAGTAGCGAGGAAGCACAGAGCAGAAGTTTGGCGTACAGTATGGTGTATTAAATCATCGTGGCCGCTGTGTTTCGGTGTTCGATTGCAACAATTGTTCAGTACGTGACGTCAGTTCGGCCACATGTGCGGTCTCAGTCAGAACTCCATTTAACAACGCTTTGTTGAAGGGATTGCGGGAAAAGTGTAGCCATTAAGAATGCTTCTTAATGAAATATTATTATACGCTTAACGGAATATATTATTACCAAAAAAATTAGTTGTTAAGATTAAATGAAAACTAAATTGTTTTACTCGGCAACTAAATCTACCAAATTTGAACTGTTTTGTGAATTCTTCACGTACACTAACCTATTTGTCGTCACAATTAAAATGGTTTTCTTTCCAGTGCTTTTGTGGTTACTGAGAGGCTAATTTCTAGCAGACTACCAAGTCACAAAGTTATTGGTGCATTGCTATGTAGGTACTTTCGAAACTTCTTACTTTTTTAATCGAAGGAAAAATCGTATGGAAAAAAAAAAAAGCTGCTTCAGACATGTTTTGGTGATGACCAAAATGTAACCGCGCTTGGCTTGGACAAAGAGCAGATAGTGACGGAAACTCGCCTGTATGTTGGAAAAAAAACCGTGCGCATTCCGTTTGTATGGTGTTAGCGTGATGGACGTAACTACGCCCGCGGCGTGCTTGCGCTAAGACGCCCAGCACGACCGCTAACGAAGAAAGCACACGGCACGCTCGGGGCACGAGCGCGGCAAACGCAACAACACAAATACCTACGTATATTCCTGTATGATCTTGATGGCGGCTAAAAATACGTACCAGAAAGCTGGCAAGTAAAAAATAATTCCTTAACTCTTTCTCGCCTGTTGAGAGAATCGAACACGGTTGGCACCACGTCGTCAGTCTTGCGCGCGAAAACGAAGGTGCTAGAACGAGTTCTCCACGCAGCCATCGCCGATTTCGACGGAAGTAACCTCCGTAAACTTTACCTACCTGTCATATCCGGGCGTCCAAAATTGCCGCCTCAAAAACAGAAAACTCTTGAAATCGTCTAGCGTGCGGTGTATTTGCGTTGTACAAAGTTGAGTTAATGAAATTTTTTCAACGTTGATAAGTTCAAGATCGTTTCGCATTACTAGATAATCTTAATCACAGAAAATTTGAATTTAATATTCGGTGGTATTTATGTTGAATAAAAGAAGAAACCATTTAGTGAACTGTTGACAATATTAAAAAAAAAAAAAATCTATTTGTGTATCGCTTGAACATAATTCTCAATATGTTGCGAACGGGGGAGGGGAATGTTCCACAACGTCCAGAAAAATCTTTATCATCTACAATATGCTCTATCCTTTTGTCACTTGAAGTATTCGATAAGCTGTTCTTTGTTGACGTTACACTTCTGCAGTTTTAAATTGTATTTTCCTGAGCATTCTTTGTTTGCGCGTTTACGACGTTTTACCACAAAGACAAAAAAAAACTATCATCTAACCCTGTACAGTTTTGTTTTTATAATATTGTTTCAAGAATGCCTGTGAGGGATGGAGGTCTTAATAAAAATAAAAGAACTAAATTCAATAATAACATTTATTCTTAATGCTACAAACAGTCAAACATCCGTTATTTGCCCGTCTGAGCATCCTATTAACTCTTATTATTCTTATTGAGCATAATATTTAATTACTATCTCCGTTTCAATTAAAGTATTTAATACAGTCTTTACACTCGTTTAGTTAGAACTATTTCCATCGTCCGGAATGCCTTTTCACTCACGCATCCAGTCCTCAGTCCCGCAGATCAGTCCCACTCTTCACTGCACACAAGCTCGCCGACGCACTCTCGCAGATCGCTGCAGTCGTCCCTCGCCGCTCCGGAATCGCCCAACTGTCGCTTAAGGTCGCACGAGACGCCAAACTCTCGGCTCTTACTTCTTTTTTTTACTAACTACTCGAAAACTAAGTGTTATGTGAGCCCGCGGTAGGGACGGGAGTTAAGTGCGTCTCAGGGCTAAGCCCCATACACCTACAAGGAAGGGAGTATCATGCAAGGAGACATGCATCACGGCAAAGAGGGATTGGGCTGCCATGGCCAGATTGTGGCGATGACAACCTCCCTAAGTGTACTTATAGCTAAACTATATTTAGAAGAGAAAGGGAAAAACCGGCATAGTCACCGTAAAAACCATTTCGACAGGAAAGAATTAAAAAATTGCTTCATGCAGTATCATGTTGAACAGAAAATGCTACAGGAGACAGAGGATAGGAATCATGCTCTTTATTATGATAGGGAAAGTGCTAGTAGAGAGGGGGCGGGTAACTTTCCTTCAATTGGCGCTATCACTCACTCCTCAGAGGCCCACACGTGGCTTTCATACTTGAGGTATAGGTGCCGTCCATAACGTTCTCTGCAATCCAAGTTGTTCTGGGAAAGGTAATGGAGATTACGACATTCCTGCGAGATTAATGTAGAAATATGAGCTTTTCAAGGTCAGCGAGGCGCGAACTGCGATAAGTTTATCGTTTGTGTGTTGCGGCATCCTTTGCGATCGCGCAGTTTCCCTAACATGCAAGAGAAAAATAAAACTATGTAGTCGTAGTTTAATCTAGAGGCTTTAATCGCGTGTAATAATATCTCACTGCTACAGATCTCATTTGCACAGGAAAGAGTAACAGCGGAAGCACTGCGCGCAGGTTTAGCGCCTCGCTCGTAAGAGCGACTGGGCACTGGTCGCGCGGGTTATTGTCGCCCCTATAGCTGTTCCTCAAAAGCGACCTTTNGGGACATGTACTTTTAAAGGGCTGGCATATCTTCCGCGCGAAATGCGCGGGAGATTATACGAAATGCGCATTTTTAAGTAAACTGCTGCGCCTGTTCGCTACCTGTTTTCATGAGAAAGCGAATCTCATTGCAGAACAGTTTGGAATACAGCTTTCAAGACATCTCGCCCATTGTAAACACTATTTGGAAGCGTTTCTACACAGCCAAGGAAGGGTTTTAGCAGCGTTCCGTAGTGAAGAAGATAAAGCGTTACTGTTTCGCGTCGAAGGAATCCGGGTTCAGTTCCGACCCCTAAGCCTTGGATATTTCTTTAAGGGGGTAGTATCCACTCCATCTTCGAATTTTCTTACAAATCTAAGTTATGCAAATGTATTACCAGAAATAAAAAAAAACAAAAGCTAGACATTACATAGAGGACTACTTAACGAATTTTTGGAAATTTGTAGGGTTTCAATGATACCTTTATTTTCCCATGTGGGATTGCAATTATTAAATAATTAGGTAACGTTAGATTACGGTTACAGGTGTGAAACTAATCATGCAAGAAAAATAATTGGGATTTTGAAATAAAAGTTAAAATGTTCTCTATGCCTTGACTAGCTTGGTTTTGTAATATTGACTCCGAAAATTAAGTCATGGAGGAAAATACGCCAATCCAAGATGGCAAGGGTACTGGTAGAAATGTGGGTTTTAAAGTATCGAGTTTTTTTTTATTTCCGTTAGTTTCTGGGAAGTCTTCTTTGCCCCCCCCCCCACATCATACCTTTTCAAACTCTGTTAAAAGTTGTTATAAAATTGAAGTAATTTTATTGTCCTTCATTCGCGCTCTGAAGATGGATTGGTTTTGTACGTTATTTGTGCTTTCACTACAGTGTTATTTTGTATAACGACTTTTGGTTCAGATAAGTTAGTGTCATACAAAACACATTTATATCGTTTGTGGTTTTCTGATTTTGTGTGGGAACTTATAACTTAATTCATGCGTTCATTTTTCTGTTCTAAAATATTTGTATGCTCTCTTGCCTTTATAATTACGTTTCTTTTAACATAATTGGATGTATTAGCAGTAAAATTACACTGAAATATATGACGGGTGTAACTAAATATTACGGCCCAGATTTGACGTTAACGCTTCTCAAAGTCAGATATAAGGTGTTCGGGCGTGTGTGATGTAGGTCCAGCGATTCTTCAGTCCCTTGTCTGAGAAATTTTGCTGTTTTCTAATCTTGTAATATTTGTAAAATTCTGTACATTTTACGGGAGCACGATGTGTGTTGCGTGTAGTTGGATAGCCATCCCTTATTACACATCCTCTCAGCTGATTGGCTGCATTCCGTCATCTTTCCGTGTTCATTGGAATATAGAGAGATATGAATCAATTTCGTGACCTCCTCGCGTCACCTATTTAGAACAATCGAAACTTTATCCATAGGGGAATGTCATGTATGTCTCTTGTGAACGTAATGTGAGACGTTGGCAGTTATCGAAATCCATCGCGTTGTAAAAATTTATGTTATATGTTTGTGTGTTTTCTGGCGTTCCTTAACGTATATTTTGTTTCTTTAAGTTATCGGTGATCACGGTCATTAAAAATGCATGAACGTCAATAACTTGTTTGCTTTCGGTGGTTAACGGTCTCGGTAAATCTTCCTTGGCTGTTTATCATTCCGTTGTTTTTAATATGTAACTAATCTCGTAAAAAGGCGTTTCCGGAATTATACAGGATTTAATTTTTTTGATGTCTTTTTATGTGAGGAATGTTCCCGCAAGTGCCATATCCACACTACACAAAACTATTACCTAAGAACGAAGGTTGTTGTTTGGGACACGTTAAATACTAATAATCCGTAGTTGTTAATTATTTAAAGGAATTTTTTTTTTTGTTGGTTGTGTGAAATAACAGTGGTTTGCAGAATAACTCTAGTGTACCTGCATCATCAACGTTTTGTAAACAAAAGTTAAATCAAACTCTGCGTAAAGTTTATCGCCGGATATTACGGGGTCAGGTGTCTTCTACTGTCGGTAAAACATCGATGTTGGGCGCGCTGCAGGTAGCTCTGACAGATCCTCTCGGTCGTTTTCCCCAGAAGGAAACGGAATGACGGTGTTAAGCGACTGCCCTCCCCACCTCCTCACCCCTTCCTGCTGCCTTGCTTCCACAGCAGTCTCGTGACGTCATCAGGAGGTCGGGAGGTCAAGCACTCTGGTTTATGGCGGCTGTTTGCCCCCGCTCGAGGGGGCGGAGGTGAAATGAAGGAGAGCTTAGTTCGGTGCCGGAAGATCGCATTCGACGCTCGTGAGTGGATGCTAGGTTGTTAGAAAATCTGCATATTTATAGCTTCAACTCCTCTGCCCTTGTTGATGAACAACGCCGCTGGCAGTGTACAGAAGTCAAGCTTCAACTTTCTTCTGGGGGTAGTGCACATTTCGCAAGATTTGATGTTTACTTGGTTTGGTCATTTCACGCAATTCTCCTAACTGGCTACAGTCTATTCACGGTTACTTCGCGCTTTTCTAAACCCCTGCTAGAGTTCTCCTTCCAGGATATTCCTCCGCCTTGAGGAAACAAAGCTTAGCCTAGTCTAGAACATTACACGAGAAGGCGCATTCATTCAGTGTAATAATATTTTGCATAAGAACTATTTCTTACTAGGCATTACAAACAAACATATTTTCTCGCTTTTTTATTCATATTAATTGTAAATGAATTATTATAATGTATAAATAAAATGTAAAAAAAAAATCTTTTTAACCAAAAATAAGGTATTTTTTATGTTAATACGCGTATAAAACACTTTTGATGCGTGACGTATCTAGGAAACAACCAAACACGCCATACATGGGCAGATTTTTCAAAGGTTTGATTCAAAAAGTGCGAATAAACTGCAAATTGACTATATACTTAAAACTATGGCATCGTAAGAAATTTTTGTATTTGTTAAAACTTGCTGAAAATGTAATATTTTTGTTTTGATTATTGCAGAAACATGCACCACATGTCTCATATTTGTCTGGCTGATTTAATATTGTTTCTAAGAGCATTTAAATGAACTTCACCAAGCATTTGTACAAGGGTTACGGAGAACTATAACCGTTACTGTAAAACGTATACAGAATGATTCTAAAATCACGGGACAAACAATGAGGGGGGGGGGTAGAGTTCACTAAGACAAACAATTATTGTATAGGAATATATGGGCAGGAGTGACGCGTTGAGGCACAAACACAAACAGAACACATGAAATGCAACACAGTGTTTATTTACAACGTCGCCGCTAAATGCCTTTTTTACAGCAATGTTTATAATAATTGCTCAAAATTGCTACCACCGACAGTAATGCAAGCTTGGTAGCGTCGGTGGAGTGATTGGCGAACAGATTCAAACACGCCGGGTATTTCACGCACGCGTGCAGCCGCACAGGATAGTCGAGCGACGAGGTCTTCAATGGAATCAACTGGAGTCTCGTAAATGAGGGCTTTCAAATGCCCCCATAGGAACAAATCGAGACTCGGTAAATCTGGCGATCGTGGTGGCCGTTGATGTGTAATGTTTTTGTGTTTGTGCCTCAACGCGTCACTCCCGCCCATATATTCCTATACAATAATTGTTTATTTTAGAGAGCTCTACCACCCCTCAATGTTTGTCCCATGATTTTAGAATCATCCTGTGTGGTCGTATTGTAACGTTCAGTACTCATGCACGACGTGTATGTTTTTATTATTTTATATTCTGTTGCTATTTCCAACCCTTCAGCTTCCATGTCAGATGGCTATCCTGTGTGCAGCAGGGGCTGCGAATTACATACGTAATTAATGCTACATTTAAAACACAAATTAAATAATCAGTCGCTTGCCCGATATTTTGCACGTGAAACCCTGTGGTCCACCGAGGCTGCCTGTTCGCTACATGTACCGCATATGCTTAAAATATGCTGGTCCAAACGAACGAGTGACGAATATACAACATTATGGGGAAGTAAGTGATTTCATGTAGACATAATGAATCGACTTTACCCGACAGAATTGTTGGCGATTCTAGCACATACGTTAGTTAGATCTTGTTTGTTACCTTTCAGTGTTGGGCTCTTTATTTGTATCGCTGCAGTCTTCAGTTCGCGGAAATATAGTCCCATCTCAAGCATAAGATTTTTAATCTCATAGAAACAGCACGGGTTTCGTGAAAGTCAATGGGCTCCCTAGCAAGTAAACCAGCTCCAAACTGAAGCAGTTCAATCTGTTGTAATTAGCCACGGACTGAACAAATTTGACAATAGCAACTAATGAAATTATGTGTGGATTATCTTTACATTATTTGGTTAACATTTAGAGCACCATGCCTTAATATAAATCGGGCTACGCTAAAAAGAGGAATTTCTCTGCCACCGAAAGCAAAATTCACGAGGCTGTGGTTTCATTTTTCCCGTTAATGCTTGCCATAATCTTAAAATAACTTCACAACACACCAACAAGGATACTCGATTGGGAAACTACCAACTTGGCACTCAGGTAGCTGAAAGTCAGCCAGTAAGAAACGTTATTCAGTGTCGTGCGTCAAGTGTGGCGCGAGCCAATAGGACAGTGGTGATTGGAAAAAGCGAAAACAAACACAAATAGCACTCCTTCAATTGTAGATAGGCCTATAAACGACACGAATCCAGCTTGTCTTCAATTTCAGTACAGAGTGCAAAGTGTTAAACGAAGTAAAGGAAGACATAATGTCGCTGGTTGGAGTCCTGTAGTCGTAGACGCGGGCGTGTTTCGGAAGTAAGCTTCCTCCTCCGGCTAAGAAACCTCGGCGGGTCAGAGGTTTGTCCGCGGACCTAGTCTGCCGGCGTGACGACTGTACAGATGAGCCTGGTCCTACCAGTCGCTTACGACGGTCCTCCTCTTCAACCGAAGCCAAGTCACTAATTGTCAATGTCATTACTATGGGCAACCCGCTTGTCCTCTCTCCTCACTCCAGTCCCTCGAGCCTGTCCGTTGTGATGTTGACGCGGCTCATTGAGACTTCCGCGTGCACGTACAGTAGCTCTGCAGACTTCCCGTCTGTCTTCACCCCTTCCAGAACCTGCCGCCGACCTCACCTCCCAGCATCGCTTTCATTACAACTGGAGCAGCGGTGGCGTAGTGTCCAGGGCGCTCGCCTCCCACCACGGCGGACCGGGTTCGATCCCCGGCGGGTTCGCTCCCGCATTTTCGCATGTGGGAACCGTGCTGGACGATGTCGCTTGCCGGTGGGTTTTCTCGGGGTACTCCCGCCTCCCCCGCCCTTGCATTCCAGCGCCGCTCCATTCTAGGGTCTCATTTCATGTCATGCCCGGGGATGACGGTCAACTACGGGTCCCAGCTGGAAAGACCGTCACTCGGAGGGTGTCGCCTTGCCCTGGGTGCACTCCCCACACGCCATTATTATTATTCATTACAACTATTAGCCGTCGATAACCCCTTATTTTCTATTCTTCTCTGCTAATCATGGGGCAGATGACAACCTGTAGGTATTTTGAAAAGCACTCGCACAAATGTCACACTAGGTGTTCTAATCCAAGGTTATGTGGGCCGTAAAGTAGGCTTGTAATCATAAATTTCAAGGCGTGCGACAACATTAGGCCTACATTGTCTGCGGTCGCTTCGTACATCTGATGTCAAATTAATGTTACACTGTAAAGATTTTTTTTGTAATTTTCACTCAGAAGATGTTTGTGATCTTACAAATGTTTGTAACAGCAAAAAAATTCCTCTTGTAAAATTACTTGTTTGTAAAACTACAAGAACCGTGTTTGTGACGTATCCACAAGCTCAATCAAAATGGCGGACACTCAACAACGTTAAACCGTGTATAGCTGCTTGTGTAGAAACTAGGGTTTATGTAAAGTGTAGCTGCGGAAGACTTGAATGGCAATTTTCAATATAACGTAAACCAGTTGAAACAACTGAAATAATCATAATAAAACGACGACAATTTTAAAAGCACGTGATGCTGTTACTAATTAACTGTTAATGTTAATGTTTAATATCTACACAGAAGTCTTAAAATGAAATAAATGCTTTCTAATTAATGGTTTAACTTCACTAATATTTTGTACATATTTACTACTGTATTTATCTTCTATATACATATTATAAAACTGAACGTATATCTGTCTGTCTGTCTGTTAGTGCGCTTATAACTCGAGAACCACGTATCCGATTTACGTGTTTTTTTTTTTAATTCATTGCTTTGTTCCCTGGCCAGGTTTTAGTATATATATATCTTTTTTAAGTATATTAACATAAGGAATAGGCAGTGACGATAATAGTGAATAAAGTCGGAAAAAAGTTTGCCGCCATCGCGCTCTTTTGCAATACGCTGTCTAAACCGTTAAAGATGGAACAATATAATGTAGTAAAGAAATGTTTAGAATAAAAAAACCTAAAAAAACTCCGCGGTAGCATATATCTATATATAACAGATAAATACTAATAAGCGTTTTTACCATTTAATTCACAAGCAACATTCAATGACCCCGCAAAACCGAAGTCAGGATAGGCGGACGGGGAATCGAATCCAGAGTTCTCCCGAATGCTTGTCGGGAGATTTACTCCTGCGCCGTATAGCACGGTGATTTCAAAACCATTTTACCGTTTTGTAATTTAATTATGTTTTTATAAGTTCTCGAAGTAAACGTTGAGTTTAAACTGTATAATAATTTTTACTGTACTAAAGCTTGTACTATACTATAGTCCACTCACGGTTACTATCAACTTGTCTGAAGCCCTGCAAAAGTTCTACTTCCATGATATTCCTCCGCCTCGAGCAAACAAAAGTTAACCTAGTCTAGAAAATTACACCAAAGGGATAGCGCACCGCATTCGTGCGCACTCAGTCCAGTAATATTTTGCATAAGAACTATTTCGTGCTAGGCGTTACCAACATGCCTATTTTCTTCCTTTTTTTAATCACATAAGTTATAAATAAAATACTATAAATATCAGATAAAATAAAAGTAAAACTTACGTTTAAAAAAAAGTTTTATGATAAAACAAATATAAAACGCTTATGGTGCATTTAGGAAATAATCAAACACGTCATACATGAAGTGAATTTTCTAAGGTTTCAGGGACTGCGGTGGGTGAGCGGTTGGCCTGCTCGCCTCCCACCTAGGCGAACCGGGTGCGATCCCCGGCCGGGTCACTCCAGGATTTTCGCGAGTAGGAATCATGTCGGACAATGCCGCTGGTCGGCGGGTCTTCTCGGGAATCTCCCTTTATTCCCCGCCCATGCATTTCAGCGCTGCTCCATTGACACTTCATTTCATCCTCATCGGCTCCCAAGACCTCGTTTTTTAAGAGCTGCTCAAATCTCTGAACTCATCAACTCTTAAGTTTTGATTCAAAAAGTGTATAGAGACCACGTATAGATTAGATAGATTGTGCTATAAGTTCATACCTACTGATGTGCCACTACACTACCCCTATTTATCTCCCCCCCCCCTTCTTTTCACCATTTCATCCTTTTCCTAAACTTTTTTTTTGTTCCTCCACTGCTGTTTATTTACACATTCTTGATTGCAGATCTGCAAACGAAGTTTCGAAGAAGAAGGAAACGGAAGGGACGTGCGTGAATTTCTCCTCGGTCCGGCATTTAAATTTTAAACTTAATTACATTTTTTGCGTGCCCGTGAGTCTGTTTACGTCTTTCCGAGTGTTTATTATGGGTACCTGTGTATGCACTCGCGTGGGTGTCCCCTTCAAAAACTTTTGAAATGGTTTGCCGATTTTCACCAAACTTGGTGCCATTTTAAATCATTAGTTGCCGTGTAATAATGTAATGGCATCGCTGATTGCCATCGAAATGTATGACCTGGAACGTTTCTTCTGCCAATCAAGTTATCTTTGTCCGCGATCTTCTAGGGCGTGGTACCTGCGGGGTGAGGGGGCGGAACCGGTTCAGGTTCAACGCCCAACTGCAATAAAACTTTAACATCTGTGCATCGAGTCAGTTAGACGAGTTGTTTCGCACGCTCTGTCCGTCGTATTTTGAGATTTACGTGCATGGGCGTATGGAGGAAAAACCAATCCACGGTACTTCCAATCATATCTTGTAATGCCGGATCCGGAGAGAATTCCGAGTTCTTGTCCAAGAAATGATGTTTATCGACTGTTCGCGGTCGACTGAGTACTTTTGAAAGACCTGCTTAAGATCTACTTGTATGCACATTAAGGTATTCTTCCACCACGTGTAAAATTGACATTGCCATGGGCCTCGATCGCGTAATGCGACGGTCGGATGAAACTGTGAAATTATCAGAAAATTTAATAGTTTACAAATTCGCTCATTCTTACAGTTACATGCTTTGAAAAAATCAGAAAGCAAAATTAGTAATTTCAGTATTCATTCAACGTTAAGATGTGGAACTACTTTTCCTCCGTCGTTACCGTCTTTACTGAGCGCATGCCACTCAGTGTGCTCGTGAAAATATATGCAGGTAACGGCAGTGACATTTTTCGAGGGTTCATTTCAAAAGTGCTCAATTTACCGTGAACATCCTACAACACATTCATAATGTTTATGTGTAGTGACCTGTAAAATTCGCTTTATTTAGCATCAAGACAGACTTCGAAATACTGTACAAACTTGAACCGACTCTATATGATAATTGGCTGCTGCCTTAGTGTCTCCTTTCTGATTTCCCTGCACGTTCGGTGCACTGTTCTTTTATTCGTCGCCGCAGAGTTATCCCAGGCGTGTCGCGTAAAGAGTTGTCCGCTGTCAAAAGTATAGTTCATTCACGGTTATTTGTAACTTTTTTCTGAAGCCCTGCTGAAGTTCTACTTCCAGGATATTCCTCCGCCTCGCGCAAACAAAGATTAACTAAGTCTAGAAAATTACACCAAAGTGACAACGCACCACATTCGGGCACACTCACTTTAATTATATTTTGTGTGAGAACTATATCTTACTAGACATTACCAACGTATATAATTTCCCCCTGCTATTACTCATATCGATTACAAATAAAATATTATAATTCGTAGATGAAATATAAGTAAAAGTCCAATTCAACCAAACATAAAATAATTTTACGTTAACAGAAGTGTAGAACGCTTGTGAAACGTGAGCTATTTAGGATAACAACCAACAACGGCATACGTGGGGCGATATTTCAAAGGTTGTCTCAAAAAATGTTAAGATACTGAACAGGCTGTAGTGAAAATATACACGTGCTTTAAACATAGCCTGTCTTCGAAAACAACGCGAAATTTACAGGTCTCTATTTGGAGTATTTGTGGTCATTTTTGGTTTCTTTGTTGGTCTGATGTAATCAGGCATTATTTTTATTAAAGAACCTCTTATTATAAATATACAGCCGAAGTACGTGTCGTCTCTTCATTTATCTTACGGATGGGAGGTGTGTGGTGAAGTGTTGCAAGGTAAGCTGGTGCTTGCTCAGTGCTGTAAGCACGCAACAGGAACCAGTAACCAGAGTGGAGCCGGGAGAAACTGTATATACTGCGGCCACTCACGAGAGAGCGGCGATGCACCCATTACTTCCGTGCCGTGACGTCAAACGCACTATTACTTTTAAGTGGCCGATGTGTAAACTAGCAAATTATTAGGTATAGCACAGGGCATGACACAGCTTACCTTGCAACAGTTCACCACACGCCGCTCCGTCGCATTATTACTACTAAACTGTTGTATTTGTTCTCGTTAAAAATAAGTTACCGGATATCTTGAAGTGGTTTTGTTTGCATGTCTGCAGAAAACCGTGGTACAAGATTGTTGAAGTACCAGACTTTGTTACCTTCAAGACTCTTTATAAATAAATTACAATTACGATATATAAATGCAAGCTGCTATATACATTAAATTGTGCAAAGACTGTAGCCAAGGTAATGAACAAGTCTATGCTTGCTTATCAATAATTAAATATAAAATTAATAATGGCATTCGAATTTAGGAATGAATTAAAGATATGCGGCAATGGCAGGTGTGGAACTCCATGCGTACGAAGCCATTTTTAACGTCAATTTCATTTGCCGTGAAACCGAAATTTTGCAAAACAACTTTGTAAACGGACACCAATCGATAACCTTTTTTTTTTTTCCCCAGCGAATGTATTGGCAACATTTCCACTGTTAATTTGTGCACGTGGTGCAAACAGAAAATTTGTTGTCCAGTTCTGTTGGCGACGCTGTGGAATGCACAGTCGGCGTGAAGTGTTAAGTCTGTGTCTCGTGCCTCACTTGCTGCTTCACCGCGGTCAATTTCCGCCACAGCAGAATAGTCAGTTCGCGGTTTCTTCACACCTTTTGAATTAAACGTTTGAAAAATAACCCCGTGTAAGACGGTTTTTGTTATTGTTTCCTAACTATGCCATATATCACTTGTGTTAAAATAACCCTATTTTATTTTTGGTTAAATTGAACTTTTACTTAAATTTTATCCATAAATTACGTTTGATTTATAATTAACATGAATAAAAACTACGAGAAAGTAGGTGTGTTGGCAATGCCTAGTAATAAATAGTTCTTATGCAAAATATTACGCTGAGTGCGTTTGGATGCGGTTCGTTGTCCCTTTGGTGTAATTTTCTACACTTGGCTATGCTTTGTTTGCTTGAGGCGGAGGAACATCCTGGAAGTAGAACCTAAGCAGGGCTTCAGGAAAGTTGGAAGTAACCTTGAGTGGACTATATCAAATGCACTGTACGTAGCGTGTCGTTGTGAAGGTCGCGGTCCGTGTGTCGCTTAAGACGTCACCCACGCTTTACGACCCCAGCACAGCCGCGACGGGAAGGGCGAAAATCGTTCTCCTTGACGCCAGCATGGAATTGGGGAGGGGGAAGCTTCCCTTGCCAAGATTAGTTTGGCATTTTGCAGTGTATTTTAGACTGCGTCACCGGAAATACGGAGGGCAGATCAAGAAAATGATCGTAACTGTAGGCCTAGCACACTGTGATGCGGCAGCGTGCGAAATGCGTAGTAATTAGCGGCGTGTGGTGAAGTGTTGCAAGGTAAGCTGGGGCTTGCTCGTTGCTGTACACACTCGGCGCACGCAGCAGGAATCGGTAACCAAGAGTGGAGCCGGGAGAAACTGGATGTACTGCGGCCACTCACGAGAGAGCGGCGAGGCACCCGTTACGCACGAGCTGTGACGTCAAATGCACTTACACGTTTAAGTGGTCGATGTATAAACTAGCAAAATATTAGTTATAGCACAAAGCAAAGCATAGATTACCTTGAAACGGTTCACCACACGCCGCTGGTAGTAATATTCAGAGTAGGGCCATTGCGATCACACACGCTACCTCGTTGATCCTGCTATTTTTGGAAGCACCGTCGAAAAAAGTTTTTTATTGTTGTATCCAGTTAATGTGGTGGTTGAGCGATAACGCCATTTATTTATATTTTAACGCCACGGTTTTAGTCCTTATGGCTAAACCGTTCCCTCGGCCGCCCACTCGACCGGGATGCACAGAGAGATCACGCCCTGTTAACGCAGGTGTCCCAGATTTTTCGCAAGCGGGAATCGTGCCGGGCGATGCCCCCGGTCAGCGGGTTTTCTCGGGGATTTCCCGTTTCCCCCGACATTGCATTCCTGCGCTGCTCCGTACTCAACTTATTTCACCCTCGTCGGCTCACAACAGCTCGTTGTCATGAGCAGCCGAAGTCTCTCAACTCGGCAACTCAACTTAGTGAAAAGAAGTTCTCGGTGGAGTGAGCGATCTCTTTCACGTCGCCAAGAACAGTGGTTGGGCGACAACAGGGAGATTTTACTCTGGGAAGTATTACTACACCAGTGACGTATGGGCTTGATTCATTACCGTCGTGTAGAGAAACTGAGCGACTTATTGCAGTGGTAAACCGTACTCGTATTTGGGAGTACCGGGACTGGAATCCCGGTCTGACCGTCCTGGTTTCGGTTTTCCACGGTTTCTCGAAATCTCTCCAGGCGAATGCTTGGATGGGTCCTTTCTACAGGCGATGGCCGATTCCTTCCGTGTTCCTGCTTTCTCTGAGCAACTTGCTCCGTCTCTAATGACCTCGCTGTCGACGAGACGTGAAGCCCTACCTACCCACCTACACTCTAAATCCGAAACAGTGATAATTGAGCCAAATCAGTGAAAACCAGTGAAAATTGACGTAACTGATAATCAGTGCCAGATAACTAATTTTTACGGTGGCTAAATTTTACCGATTGATTCGTGATTACAAACGAATGTCGAAATTTCAACTGTCATAAATCACTTGTTCCCAGTTCATTTGCTTGATTTGTCGGTCGGCAGTAGCTTATTAACTGACTTTCAGTGAATGTTATTTCACTGATTGACAACACTTGATACGGGCTTAGAGTGTACCGTCGAGCAGAAACCACTCTCCCGGTAACTCGTTGCGCCTTTTTCTCCGAGCTGTATGACGCAACTTATGCAAAACGTGTATGTATAAATGACTGGTAACATTTTGGATAACTGGAATGGAGGGCTGTAGCACCGTGACCGCGCCATCAAACCAGTCCCGACCCCATTTAACTGCTCACAGAGGCATGCTACACTCCCCACTACAACGATGCATATGCAATCTTGCAACTTCTTCGCCGTCCGAAAAACAATTCGGGAATTTTTGAAAAATTTTTTGTATACGCCGTATGTTTTAAGTTGCGCTTAAATTTAATTTGTCATTAGTAGTGTCGACTCAAATATATATACATATGATGAAACACTGATACGACTTTAGTGTACCAACTGCTTAATGCTATTATACAAAAAAAAGTACTTTGCGAAGTAAAACTTTTTTTTTTTTTTTTTTTTTTTTTATCGACCTGAGGAAGTCAAAGGACGGATTTTCAGTAAGCATTCGTGGTAACCAGCAGTTAGAATCGTATGGTTTTAACTGAAATATGGGCAACATTTGGCCAAATAATGGTTCAGTGATTGGATTCATAAATTATTTACTTGGCAACTGATATGTGTACTCTACATGCGTATTCCCTTTACGGTCAGTACACTTAACTTGTACAATTGTTTAAGTATATGTACTAGTAACTCGTATAATTTACAGCATAAAGAGAAATAGTTGTTATAGTGTTAAGGGATGTTATAGTATATGGGCCTAATTACTAATTACTGTTGGCTTGTCTCGCTCACGTCTTTCAAAAGTAGTGTACACTCTAAATTCCAATCAGTATAAAACTACTAATTTGCAGTGAAATTCAACTACTTGAATTAGTAAAAATGGCTCCGCTTAGAATTAGTAAAAAAAACCACGGGTCGTTTCAGCGAAACAATATCACTGATTGAATAAATGACAGCTAACTGCGTGCGGTGAATAAAATAAAATATTTTTTTTCATTTAATTTAGCCAAATAATAACGAGAAATAAACATATGTACGATAGCTACTGTTAATATTGTGCAATTTAAAGTGGTTTACAAAAATAAAATAGAAAATCGCGGTGTCCAGGACTTGAACCCCACAGTAACCAACCGAGCTACCAAGCCAACACTGACTGTAAGAGGGTATCTCTTAATGTTGTACTGTTTATCGAAAATATGTAGCTTTAAATCGTATGAACAATGAAATACTCACTGATTAATATTTAGAGTGTAGGCCTACTAGGTAATCAAAGCATTTATTTAAGAAAACATTATTCTTAACGAAGTCGAAGCCACGTGGATTTGACAATTATCTAGGAAGAAAATCAGTTCATTGTTGGGGCAAGGAGATGGCAGATGCGCAGCTGGCCTGCGTACTCTACCGTGCATTTACTCTACGGAAGAAACCCTACCTTTAACCTGAAACTGACCTCGCATTATATACGGCAACTGCTACTGAGAGAACCGCCCACAAATAAGTGCTAACTAAATTATAGCATGAGAGCGACTTACCTTGAGGACAACGAAGCCCCAAACAGCTGTAGGAATGTCGATGGGCAAACCGAAAACCTTCGGGAAAATTACTAAACATTTCTGAGAAAAGGCAGTTTTTATGTCATAATCGCGCTGCTCTGCAGTGGTGTATCTTCAGTTAAGGGTAATGACCTCTTATGTTTGTGCTTTATTAATATTTCGCAATACGTTCTATTCAAGAAAGAGTACCGAAGTTGTTGGCTCTACAGAGCATAGATAATAGGTTCCCGAATAATCTTAAATAATTAATTATTTTATGGGAGCGGTTTTAGAGATTTCAACAGCTGCAGCAGCCATGCAGTACCGATAAAAATATAGATCTCATAAAATGTAATAAAACTACACCCTCTGCCGTGCTGACAAGACAAAACGTAAAACAAAATATTTACTGCCAGGTTTCGGATGAAAACCTACATGAATCCAAGATTTCGCACTTCACAATAACTTATGCAATAAACTTATGTTTATTCAGATTTTGTTATGTGCATGTCCTTGAGTTTTGAACAACTCTGGCAGAAATAATGACAGTACAAGGATAATTTCCAGGAAGCGATCCCAGTGGCCTGACCTCGAATTGTGGGCGCGAATCTCAAACGAGTCGCTTGCGCGTGTAAATGGGTTCCGGATTCTGGATGTTGTGAATTCAATAATAAAACTGCAATAAAATTTATCCTCCGTTTCAGAAACGTCGAGTGTTTGGTCATACTCCAGCACACCAGGTTTGCATTGAGCAGGTCGCGGGTTCAAGTCCGGCCAACTTCACTGAGACTCGTTTCTCCGATGTGGTTATCCAGCCACACTCCCATGCAAATGTCTGATCTGTTCTTTAATTATATAAGACCCTGGTGAACCCAGGAGAAATGAAAATGTGATGACTCCGTTGATAAAAGTTATTGAGTGATCGTTATCGCTAAGTAATCACGCACGCACGACGGATATGGCTGTAATATATGACGATATATCAGAAGCTATACAGTGTTTATTTTAATGTCGCCACTGCAAAATGGACCAAAATGTAGAACAATACATTCTATATGGCAGTACTTGCCATATTAACAATATTAGTGACATGGCTCTTTTGCTGATTTTCCGTTATTGCAATATTAACCATATTTGAGACATTGCGATATCTCAATATTGTAACGTCCCTTTATTTGCGATATTGACTATATACACTGAAGAGCCAAAAAAACTGGTATAGGCGTGCGTACGCAAATAACAGAGGTATGGAACCAATCAGAGTAACGCGACGCGGTCGGCAGCTACATCGGTTACTGTTGCTACAATGGCAGGTTATCAAGATTTAAGTGAGCTTGGACGTGGTGTTATAGTCGGCGCACGAGAGATAGGACATAGCATCTCCGAGGTAGCGATAACATTTGGATGTTCGTGTAGGACCATTTCACGAGTGTCCCGTGAATATCGGGAATCCTGTAAAACATCACATCTTCGACATCGCTGCGGCCGGAAAAAAGATCGTGAAAGAACGGGACAAACGACGAATGACGAGAATCATTAAACGTGACAGACGTGCAACCCTTTCTCAAATTGGCGCAGATTGGATTTGTGGACTGCCCTGCAGGATTCATGGTGTGAATTGCCTCCTGCATACCTTCAGACATTAGTTGAGTCCAGGCCACGTCGTCTTGCGGCACTTCTGCGTGCTCGGGGGCCTTACACGATATTAGGCAGGTGTACCAGTTTTCTTGTCTCTTCAGTGTACTTATTTCTGCTGCTAGTAACGAGAGTTGTTATGTCGATATTTGCGAGTATTAAAAACATGTAGGGTGTTTATATTTTCCCTAGCAGTGAAGTGATATTTGTGAAGTTGAAATTTGCGATATGAATATAATATGCAGTCGATTTTTTCGATGTCAACGTAAGCAATATTTTCAGTTACGATATTTGGTATGTCCACGTTTACACTGTTAGTATGAACGTTATTTTCGATGTCAATATTAGCGATATCAATACCAGTAATATCGCCATATATTTTCAACAGTTTATAGAATCGGTATATCGTGCCGGTATCGACATGATTTCTATGAATTGAAACGACATTGCAAAACCCTACTGATTAGGTGGCTCAACAGTTAATGGTTCATGCGAAACCTCCGTTGTGAGCCAAGGGCGGATCCAGAGGGGGGTCATAGGGGACATGACCCCCCCCCCTTCACATAAAAGCCCTCACATTGACATGATACGGTTCTGTGAATGTTTTACAACTGAACTGAAATAATATCGTAATTGTTTAAAGTACAGATTTCATTTGATTTATTTAATATTGTTTCCTAAAATTATGATGAGACAGACCACCCTCCCCCAACCCCCGGTTCTATGCCACAAATCGAAAGTCATAGACCTGTATCTGCACAATGAGAGGTTTGCTGACCTCCTCCCCCCCTCCCCATTTCCTAACACACACACATATTACCATATATGGCCCCTTCGCCCGCAATAGAAAGTGAAAATCGCGACGGGCGATGCTGCTTGTTGACGGGTTTTCTCGGGGGTCTCCCTTTTCCCCCGCCCGCTTCACCCTCATCGGCTGCCAAGACCACGTTGCTAAGAGCCTCCCAAACCTCTCCACGTGTTCCGAGCCATGCGAAGTGGCAGTAATACGCATGGGATGCGGCAGATACACGACAACGCGGGCCGCTCTACGGCGGGCCGCACAGCCAGAAGGAGCTTCAAAGGAGGGGGGGGGGCAGTGTGC
>NQII01000600.1:117208-145317 GCA_002778355.1 Clitarchus hookeri
CGCGTGCGGAGGGGGGATCGATGGGGGTGCCGCCGCTGTCCTGCCACGCCGTGAATAATCCAGGCCAGTCAGCTGGCTTCGATCCCCGGCGGCGTCGAGCCTCGTCCTTCCCGCGCCTTCGTCGGTGCTTGCGGGCGAGAGATAATTCCGCCTACGCATCGGCTGCAATTGTCTTATTCATTCCCTTGCTTACGAGTGAGTACGATACAAACTGTAGTCCATTCGAGGTTTCTCCACACTTTTCGAATCAAACCTTTGAAAAATCACCCAATGTCTGACGTCTTTGGTTGCTTCCTAATTACCTAATTTATCACAAGGCTTTTATACATGTGTCAGCATAAAATAACATAAAAGTACCTTATTAATTGTTAAATTAAAGTTTTATTTGTATTTTATCTATAAATTGTAATATCTAATTTATGTTAAATACGGATAAAAACAGTGATAAAATATGTGTGTTGGTAATACCTACTAATAAATAGTTCTTATGCAAAATATTATTATTCAGAGTGCGCACGAATGTATTGCGTTTTCTCTGTGGTGTAATTTTCTAGACACGGTTAAACTTTGTTTTGCATGAGGCGGAGTAATATTCTGAAAGTAGAAGTTAAGCAGTGCATCAGAAACTCTGGAAGTAATCGTGAATAGATTATACCTAACGCCAAACGCATTACCTGGAATCGATACATTTTTGGAAGCCAGTATAGAAAAACAACGAAAAAGCAATCTCAGAAAAGGTTTTTTTTTCCAGCTTTAGAGCAAATGTTTTGCGAGATGAATGAATTTAGTTTGCATAGTATCTTCGCGCCGTGAGTACATGTACCAGTGGCTGCCACATCACTTAACTGAGGTAGAGAAGTGGACCCGACATGAGACATGTATCAATCTGGAACGCTTTCACCGTGAAGGTAATGGCATGCTGAACTGCATCATTGCAATTGATGAATCATGGGCACGAGCATATGAACCTGAATTGAAGCGACAGTGCAATGAATGGCATCCTCCTTGAGACACAAGATACGACAAAACCCGTCACCCACAAAGCTGATGATCATTTTGGCATATGACAGTCGAGGTGTTTTAGAGTCTCATCCAGTTCGTGAGCGCTGTACTGTAAATGCGCACAGTACTACCTGTCATTTCTGCGGTACTGACTTAGTAGTGCAGTTCGAGAGAAACGTCCTGATCTGTTAGGGAATGCTATAGTCTTACATGACAACGCTAGACCTCGTACAGCAGGTAGCGTTACACGGTGTTTACGGCGTTGGGGATGGGAGGTGCTGCCGCACCCTCCCTATTTATCCGACCTTAGTCCGTGTAACTACGATCTTGTTCCCAAAGTGAAGAGGTCGTTGCGAGGTAAACGTTTTCCCAACAAACATGACATCGTCACAGCGTTTCGACGAGAGGTGGCGCACATTGACGGATCTCATGCAGCCGATGGTATTTCCCGTCTGCTTCATCGCTGGCAACGAACCGTGGACAACCTCAGATACTATTTCGTAGGATGTTAAACAGCTCGTACACAAACGATACGTACCCATTCAAATGAGTGTATACAGGCTGTACGAGAATAACTCAACTAAACGGTGCTTTCAAGCAGCCATGTTTGTCTTTGTTCCTTGCCGGACATTCCTGCATCCATACCACATGTGGTGTCATCTTTAAAAAGTAAATGTCGTACACTATCAACTGTACATAGTACATTTATTGTGTGTTGGATAATTTTCGATAAAAACGATAGTTGCCATGATGACTTCTGAATCAGCCCTTGTGTGTGTATATATATGTATATACATATATATGTGTGTGTATATATATATGTGTGTGTATATATATATATATGTGTGTGTGTGTGTGTGTGTGTCTATACACACTCTAAACTTGAATCAGTGAGAGTTAAGCCAGATCAGTGAAAATAGTAAAAAATTGAGCAACTGAAAATCAGCGCCTGATAACTAATTACTATGGTGGCTGAATTTCACTTATATATTTGTGATTCCCACTGAATGTCAGGAATTCCATGGTTATAAGTCACTTGTTCCCTGTTAATTCGCTTGATTCGCCAGTCGGCAGCAGCTTATCAACTGACTTTCAGTGAATGTAATTCTGCTGATTTATATCACTGATCCAGGTTTTATAGTGTACATATATATGTGTATAAATCCAAGATGGTGGGGGTTTATTTTTATTGAACGATAAGTACTTTTGACCACTGATATGCAAATAATTTTAATCCCCGTTTTTTCCCCCAAACTGTTTAATATATTCTTACAAAGGGAACGCACGTTTCTCATATCACAAAGTAATGGAGTATTCAAGACACCACACACATTAGAAACATTATTTCGAATCCTTTCAGCGCAGACAGGAACTGCTGATTCAGGATGCTACATCGGGAAATGTGCTAACCGTGCACGTGCAAACCCAGACAAGATGGCTAGATAGAAAACTGCCACAGGCTTTCCTTTTATTGCACGCTGCCTGACGAGAAGACTTGCTTCTCCATGTCACGTGTCCTGTCTGCAGACGCGATACCGCCAACTGTGTGATGCTCAGAGTCGTCGTAAGCTTTCCACTAATCCTGTCCCTCATCCACACAAACGAACCTCCAGGTAAGTGGAGTGTTTCAACAAGACTCGTGAATTTGCGTGTATCTGTCGAAAACCGAAAATTTTTTTTACTAAACATTGGGTGAGAGTTCCTTTCTTTTCTAGTTGTCCTAATTCTATTTTGCATTGCATAGTTAATCTCTTAACGGTAATTACAATAGTTTGCGATTTTTTAATTGTTACGCGTTTTTTAAGACTGGCAAATAAAAGGGTTTTGCTGTAGTGAGTTCAAAAACGTAGCCTTGGAATTCATCAAAAAAAATATTTTGAGCCTACTCCAGAAAGCATATGCACGTGAGGGGTTAACATGGTGTTCAAGAGTGACAGGCCCGCTTTTGGGCCGGAGAACTAACCGGGTGGCTGTTTTTTTTTCTGAACTCATATACACGTACATTTAAAAACCGCCGACACATCAACGATTTACCGGCAATTCGAACTGAAATTGCCTTAGCGACCTCGTCCACGATTGTCGTTTCAACTAAAAGGGGGGTGGCAGTGGTGTAGTGGTTAGACTACCCGCCTCCCACCTAGGCGAACCGGGTTCCATTCCCGGCGGGGTCTCTCCCCGATTTTTTCACGCGAGAATCATGACATATGATGGCGCTGGTTGGCGGGTTTTCTCGGGGATCTGCCGTTTCCCCCTCCCCTTCATTCCGGCGCTGCTCCATGTACTCACCTCACTTCACCCTTGTTGGCTCCCAATACCTCGATGTGGAGAGCCGCCCGAATCTCTTCACATTCAACTAAAATATATTTGTAAAAAAAAAAAAATTAATTTCTTACGTTAACGAATTTTAAAAAGTACGTTTTATTCCGTATGCGTGGTTTTGCACGATACAGTAAGGTGAGACACTAGTCTATAACAGTGAGACATACGCGAATACAAGAGAGACATTTTATTGTAAACTGTTGGTGACTTGAGCAAGTGCTGGAGTGTTGGAATCGCGTGTGTGGCGTACAGAACCAGGTCAAGAGAAGCACACGTCGCTGGCAATCACGACGTCGCCGTCGCCGTCGGGACACGCGAAAGGGCTGTTATGACGTGTTTAAGGCCGCTTCTATTTTGAGAGGTCCGCCCGCCTGCAGCTGTTCGACGCACGGAACCAAGACAGCGCTGGTGCCGGCCTGGCGCAGAGGCGAAGACGGCTGTGCCCTTGGCATCATCGCGGTTCCTTCGCACTTTCCGAAACAAACCTCTGAAAAAATCGCCCCACGTATGATGTGTTCAGTTATTTCCTAAATATTACATGCATCACAAGCGTTACATACTTGTGTTAAGGTAGTATCCACTCAATCTTCGAATTTTCTTACAAATATTTGTAATGAAAATGTATGACCAGAAATAAAAAAATTAAAGCTAGACATGACATAGAGGAACTACTTAAAGAATTTTTTGGAAATTAGTAGGGTTTCAATTATACCTGTATTTTCCCATGTGGGATTGAAATTATTAAATGATTAGGTAACGTTTGATTACGGTTACAGATGTGAAACTAATCATATAAGAAAAATTAGTGTGATTTAGAAATAACTTTTAAAATGTTCCCAATGCCTTGAGAAGCTTGCTTTTTAAATATTGACTCCGCAAATTAAGTTATGGAGGAAAATCCGTAAATCCAAGGCACAAGGATACTTCCCCCTTAACATAACAGTTATTATTTAATTTTTTATTTTAATTAAAGTTTAACCTATATTTTACTTACAAATTTTAATATTTAATTTATAATAAATATGAATAAAAACAGCGAGAAAACATCAGTGTTGGTAGCGCCTAGTAAGAAAATAATTCTCATGCAAAATATTATTACAACTGGATGCGCACAAATTCAGTGTGTTTTCCTCTGGTGTAATTATCTGGACTTAGTCAAGCTTAGTTTGCACGGGGCGGACATATATCCTGGAAGTAGGACTTTAGCAGGACTCCAGGACAGTGTGAAATATGCTATAGATGGAACGAGAAATCTTGCCTTAAGCGGGGCAGCGGTCGTGTAGTGGTTAGACTGCTCACCTCCTGCAGGAAATATAGTACTGCTGTTAGGACAGTGTGGAGCCAGTTTGATCACTAGTCGAGAAATGCACGGAGGTCTACAATGCAGTCATTGTAGGCAATGGAGATCCAAATAAAGAAAAAATATCCAGAGAGCATGTTATTTATATTAACCGAAATAATAACTCTGAAAACGGAACATAAGTTAGAACCTCAAACTTAAATGTACTACTGTATTCTCAGAAAGTGTAATAAATATCAGTGTTATTTATTACTACCAAATGAATACAGATCTATCCGATCGACAGTAATTTCTTTGAAAAAATATCTTATATAAGTCAAAACAGACTTTTTTCTGTACTAATATTGAATTGCAATTAAATTGAGACATAATTATTTATTTTCTATTTCACCATCTTTATAATTTTGGTAACGTAGAGGACGAGCTGGCTGGTTTAGAAATTAAAAAATTTTAAGTCTCTGTATTCATTATTGCACTGAGGCAATACTGGTATAGATGGATTAGACAAAATACCACTTTATAATGAAAATGTTTTAATAAATTAAGATTTTAGTGAAATTTACACGACAATGTTACTTTTGTGTGGCAAATGCACTGCGCAAAGCCAAGGTGGTTTGATTTTACACGCCAATTTACAACAAGCTATTAAAATTTCCCCATTTGAACATTAGGCCACATTTTGGAGACGTTTTTTTTCTTACTAAACATGTCTCTACGAAAATTAACGAAAATTTAATATCATAGGACGGACGAATTTTGTTGTGAACTATGCAAATATTAGAAAAAGTTTTCAATAATCAGTTTAGATTCTGCATGTGAATTGGTTAGGGACACGCATTTTTCAAAACACGACACACTTTTGCATAGTTCTCATTCTTCCGCTTTACACACGTTCCCTATCTTCAAACCAGTAACTCTGTTAATTTACTAATAGCCCAAAGTGTTAGGTACTTGGTTAAAATAATGTTTCATAGTCGCAGTTAGCTTTCACGAGTCGAAGAGTCTTCCATTTTCCTTTTAATGCTCGCCATCTGCCCGGATGAATACTTAAGTGGCCATCCCACGGTCGAATAGCTAACAAGAGAATAATATCCCCGGATCGCAATAGCATGAGCTCATACAACACATTTCAAGCCTAACATGAGAGCAAGGTTTATCGAGAGCTGTAACCCTTGATGGTACAGGCGACCCTAACAGATGTTTATTTGTAACTCATTAGAACTTACACTTTGAGGAACATAACAGTCAACTAAAGTGCACAGTTTCGCTAATTTTTTTTAGATGTTTTTCTTTTAACTTATGCATTTGTGTAAAGGAAAAATTAAACACCAGTTTTATGTGTGTATATCTACGTGCAAATATACATTTATATATAAATATGTATGTATGGAGTAGTAGGCCTAATAGAGCAACGTCAAGCTTAATTATCTCCTAATGACCCTGAACCCGTCTCGCAGTCTGTTTTTAACGCGCAAGCCTAAATTTAGAATGGCACGAACGGCAGGTGCCATGTCGACTCCTTTGTCGTCATCACTCAGTGCGGACGTCTGGGCACAGAATTACCACCTTGGTGACCCGGTCTCTCTCGTTATCTCTGCACTTAATGCAACACGACCAACCAATGTCCTAGTTAGTCGTCGCAGTGAAGCGATCCGGGTTCGATTTTGGCTGGGGCCGCACCTGTATCACAGAGTGCAAGTAATGCAGAGGCGAAATAGCCACTTATCACGCGAACTCCAGCAGCACACGCCACCAAAATGGCGTCGCTAGCCAGTAACTTGTTGGCCGTTCGCCAACCAGCGCCTGGTTACCCACTTGCCAGCCGGCGCTCCGACCAATAAAGAAAAAATCTCGCGGTACGCCAATCAAACTCAAGACGCGTTCCAAGATCCTCGCGCAGCCAATCGGAGAACGACCACACGCACAACAGTGAATCCGCCACTCCCGTTTCGCCTCTGCACACTCGCCTACTCTGTGCTTATATTGTTTTCGTTATTGTTTCTCGTTTCATTGTCAGAGTTCAGAGACGAGAGGCGCCTAACGGTTCCACCTCGAAAGCCCGTCTCCAGGTGGCTGTTTTACCACACACAAGACTGCGCCTTCCACAGCGTTAATTTACAGTCATTGGCATAAAAATGTTCACACCAAGACCAAGCCGTTAGATTTAAAAAATGTTAGTGTGATGGACAGAGGTGATTACATCATCACTGTATCAGGACACTGTTCTACCTACCTGCTGTATAAAAGGGTGCTTCTACTACCTCGCCAGAACGCCTAGATGCAACAGATCTGCTTACAGTTTCTGCAAATTATGCTCCAGATAACGAACTTTTTGACATGGAAGAAGCTGGCATCTCATATGATCCTACACGTATTTTATGGGTGACAAATGAGAACTGGGAAGACCACAGAAGTGTTGAAACATGACGTAAACTGTTCTTTCATACCATACACGCGTGCAGGTGAGCAGTTTTGCTCGATACTGGCTCTTAGGTGCTCAGACATGAAAAGAGCTCCCAAGAACGCTACACCAGTAGTAGGAGACGTGTGCCGATATGGAGTAGGGCAGGGATTGTAGTATTTACCTGCGGTCCTTCAGGATCTGGCACGGTGGTCATACGCTCCAGAAGAAAAGCATGATTCGTAGCGAAAAGGCAGGTCGTCAGTCCACAGCGTTTTAAGTTGCTCTCAGCTGACACCAGTGCATACGAGAGCGATGGTGATTGGGGTTTCAATGGCAGAATATATAAGTGTGGTTAGGATGGCAGATTTTCGCGTGCTTGACGTCGGGGAATGTTTCGGGTAGAGATACGATGTTCTAGAATATCTGCAACATGTCGCTGGATGGTGGACAAGGAACTTACTGTATCTGTTCGTGCCTGCTCGACAGTCAACTGATCTCCCCTCCCTGTGGTCTCTCAGTGTTTTTCACAGCCGGTATGACGTGCATGGGCAACTTAACGTGTTTATTGTTCCCAAATTAATACGACATGAATTCCGAACGACCGAAATGACTGGTAGTTTGGCGCGCTATCCAACCCCCGTCTGGCAGTCACAGGTATTATCCGGCCTCTCTCGAACTCCATCAGTTGTTCTTACGGCTGTCAACATACGTCGTCTCGGCGTGCCTATCACTCATTTATTGCGCCTGGCCAAGTATCGTGCGTGTGACATCACATGCACTGTTTTGAGTACGAATCAAATACGTCACAAAGAGCGACTGAAGTCCTCTCGTGCAACTTATGCATATGCTTCATTGCACAAAACCTTCATAGTTCCCATAAAATCCCTCCGTATGCTTGTTTGTTCACTTTCGTGGCAACCGAATGACTTAGGGTGCACGAATTTTTATGGCAATGAGTGTATTTTATTAGTTGGTGCAGACTAAGTTTTTTTTTGTCTGCGCTGAGGGTGTGTGTTCTATTTAGTAGGCACGATTGTTTATAGCGATGAATATTTTTCGCAGCGACTCGGTCATCGACTGCCTCCCTGATTGCTCGTGCAGCTAAGTAGCGTTCATATCAACGCTCGGTCAAGGACCGGTCCCCGATAGTCGACGTACGCGTGTGTTGCGCGAGGCGTGTCCTCTGCTGTGCAAGTTGCATAACGAAGTGAAAAGTAAACAGAAGGCATTTGTTGCCCAGTAGCCTGCCGGTCAGCTGTCTGGCACCGTTGACCTTTACCATTCATACGGCATGGCACGAATAAGGCAAGTTCGCAAACTTTTAGTACAGTTGCATTCGTAACGTTTTTCTTGTTCCATTTCTTATGGTGCCAGCTTACCTGGCGCTTAAACTGCTTTGCAAGGTATTTGAAATATTAACTTATCTTTGAAAGTTCTAAACGTATTTTAAGTTCGTTTATTTACTTATTCATTTTTTTTTACTTAAATTGAAGAACGCTTACTTCGACGACTTACAAACGGAACTTTCAAGCCCAGAGAAAATTTGAAACACTGTGTTGGAGTTTTCCATCTTGCAAAAAAAAAAAGTCTTCTCCGACAGCCGCTGTGTATCTGTAAGAACAATGACCAGGCTTATACGAGACTATTATGGTCGGTGACTGAAACTTGACATGGTTGCCGCTCAGATGGAAAACCTGGAAAACAGGGAAACGTAAGGAATCATGAAAACTATCAGGGAAATCAGGGAAATGTCAGGAAATTTTGAACAGCTGCTAAACGTCAAGGAATTGTGTGATTTACTAGCTGTGTTTGGTAATTCTATCACCAGTTGTGTACCACTAGTGCAACCATACAAAATTGTTTTCATGATTGTGGTCAAAATCGTTAGTAATTTTTTCTTTGCAATTTATGTAGGGAGTAATTTAGTTAGATCTGAGAAGTATTTTGGTGTAAAAGTGTGTTATAATGTTAGAAACTATATCCTAACAGAAACATTTGTTAAACAAAAGGTCAGGGGAAACAAATATTCTTGTCTGGAAAGTATAGAAGCGTCAGGGAATTTTCAAATGAAAAAAAGATGGCAACCCTACTTTACCACAGGCTTGTAATCAGTATAATTGTAAGGTCACCTCTTAAAGTCCTTTGATTATGGAAATCGCAGGTTAGCTTACGTACAAAACTCATCTACACTTAAAACTTAAACACATCCATGGCTTACATAGGATTCGTACGCAGTGCATCATGGCTCGTAAAGTCGTAATGACGTCAACCAAGAAGGTCAGAACTTCTTAAATATTTCGCTGCAATGATGGTCGCATTCTTAGGCGCATTCATACGACCGTTGCACAATTATGACGCAGTGTACTTTGTGTGTAGTTGGGAAATAACTAATTTCGCTTTGTGGCGTAAGTGTAATTTCACACTGATTTTTCAGTAGACGCAGTGTGCAAAATAAGCAGGCACGAGTGCAATTTGTAACACTAGTCGCACCACATTTTCAACACTTGCTATCTCCATTTAGAACTTTTTCCTTACCTTGTTCGTATGTTATACAATCACGATATTTTTTAAAGGTAGGGAGAAAGTTATTTAAACTTTATTTGTGCGCAATTGAAAGAAACGCTTGAGAACATTTTCATTAGAAAGAAAGAGAGGTTAGAACATGGTTAATTATTACTAGCAGTAATTTTATTTCCAGTTATCAGTGACTTCTTGTGTAGTTTTCAAGTGAGAGAAATAATATTTCCCACATACATTTTCATTAAGAAAATAAACAGTATTAAATTAAGGTATGGCTTTTTTGGTTTATGATACAAGTTTTACTGTTTCAAATACTTGCTCATTTAGAAAAACATTAACTTCAATATTTTGGATGAGAAATGTTGCCTACGTTATGAAACCCACGGAGCAGTTGAGAAAGGAGGCAGTGAGCGTAGTTTTGAGTTCGATACGCGCTTAAAAATGTATGCTACAACTTGTGCTCAGTAAATGTAATATTACCGATTTAATACTGCTTTACGACCAATTTGAGACAGCTTTAAACTAAAAAATGAAACTTAGGCACTTCTTCGGTCACTGTCGCCTTGAGCGACAAGGTTATATGGCGTGATGGCAGGACACGAAATCGTTTTAACCCATCCCTCTCATGGATCGGAATTTAAAAAATCCTGTTTGTATACAATTATTTGAGGACGCGTGGGTTTTAAACGCGGAATTGTACTGATATGCTGCGCTGGCATAAGAAACGTAGGCTTTTGCAATTTGTCGTGATTTTTATGGTTTGAAACACCATACCATGCGTCGCTGTAGTTGAGGTTAGAGAGATGTTCTGCCTGTGTGGTGGTTCGTTTGCTGCGTTTGTTATTAAATGCCGTGTGGTTGCTGTTTGAAGATGTGAATGCAAGAAACAACTGTCGCACGAAAATTATAAATATGACCAAAAAACAGCAATATTAAGAATAATTAAAATTTGATTATTTAATAAGAATATATATGCAAATAATACTACCTTAACGCAATATGAATTCCTACCGCAGAAATGGTTAGAATTTTACTTCCAGATATTACTTGAAATTGTAAGCATTGAGAAAATGTTATTCCGAGTGGGCCAGTTGTTGTGCCGGATCTTACCCATATCGACATATTGAGATGGTTATTTTCATGAGGACAACTGAAAAATTTAACAAAAATACTCCAGTTATTTCTTGTTTACTTCTGCGCTTGAAGTATATGAACTGTTACGATAATCATTGTTTCTGATAATGGCAATACAGTTTTATTGCGGTACGTTAAAAATAATTTTTTTAAAGCACCTGTTGAAATTTTAGGAGGAAAATTTTTTTTTACGAGTGTTTGAGAATGGCGATAAGTGGTGCGTATATTATAAGTAATGTGTTACACTATCTAGTTGTTTTGAAGATCTCGTGTGAATCTCTGAAGATTATTATGATCACTATCTTGAAATATAATATAAGAAAACTAGGCCTCCTACTATACAAATGGTTAATGTCAAAGCTAAAGACTTTGTATTAAGAGCGTTCAGGAGGGTAAAATTATTTTCTACATTTTAAACATATTGCATTCTTTCCCGTTGTGATATAAAATAGCCTGAAAAAAGTATGACACTGAAGGAAAATGACTTTCCAGAAAATAATGAAACAATTTACAGGAATTTTAAATGTATACCAGGCGGGGCTAACTTCGACTGAAAAAATTTGGTAAGGTGATTTCTTACGCAAAATCAAGGGGTTAAATTTATAAATAAAAGAAAAACATTGTACATAAACTGAATATTAAGGGAAATACAACACAAGCCTTTGAAAAGTAAGGTTTTTAAAGGGTTTTTTTTATTTAATATCAGCAACAAAGTGGAATTAAGTTTTAATTTTTGCAAACGTTGTTTTATGTTATCGTGATATTCAACTTAAGAGCAAAATTTCATTAATACTTTCCCCCGTAATGAAATTAACAGGGGCATTCACCCTCTTATCGGAGACTACTTTTTTACCGTCAAGAATTATGAACTTCTAATGCTAGTTCATTGAACAGTATGGTCTAATTAATAAAAATGGTACTCTTCTTGCGGCTGTAAAGATACATTGCCTAGCACTTAGACAATACTGACAACATGCTTCAATGGTATTCTGCTGTGTCCACTTCACAGACGATGTTGGAGGACATTTTTTAACGCTTACTGCAAGCAGCATATACACTGAAGAGCCAAAAAAAAAAAAACTGGTACACCTGCCTAATATCGTGTTGGGCATCCCGAGCACGCAGAAGTGCCGCAAGACGACGTGGCATGGACTCGACTAATGTCTGAAGGTATGCAGGAGGCAATTCACACCATGAATCCTGAAGGGCAGTCCACAAATCCAATCTGCGCCAATTTGAGAAAGGGTTGCACTTCTGTCACGTTTAATTATTCTCGTCAGTCGTCGTTTGTCCCGTTCTTTCACGATCTTTTTCCGGCCGCAGCGATGTCGAAGATGTGATGTTTTACCGGATCCCCGATATTCACGGTACACTCGTGAAATGGTCGTACGCGACCATCCAAATGTTATCGCTACCTCGGAGATGCTATGTCCCATCTCTCGTGCGCCGACTATAACACCACGTTCAAACTCACTTAAATCTTGATAACCTGCCATTGTAGCAGCAGTAACCGATCTAGCTGCCGACCGCATCGCGTTACTCTGATTCGTTCCATATCTCTTATATGCATACGCACGCCTAAACCAGTTTTCTTGGCTCTTCAGTGTACCATACATCAATAAGCTGAAAGTACTGAAGCTGCCCGTTTCACTGTTCACTAAACCAGCATTAGACGTTCATGATTCCTGACGGTAAAAAAGTTGCAAGGGGAAAAGAGGGAGCTCTCCCCCCCCCTTTTTTTTATTCATTGCGAATGGTGATATTAATGATGATCCCATTAACATAAAACAATGTTTGGAGAAATGTAATTTAATTTCACTTCGTTTCCAAAATTTTGCAAACATATATTTTAAAATCTCAATTTTCGAGGGCTTATATTTCCCTTAGTATTCAGTTTGGGAAGAAAGTGTTGTGTTTATTTTACATTTGTTCTGTATATTTTTCATACGGAATCGCATTACGAAGTTTGTCCGTCGAATTCCGCCCCATTCTGTACATTTGTTCGTAAAAATTTCAAACTGGAACAAAATGAATACGTTTGGCTAGAGCTAAAAATAATCTCTCGTGTCATTAGAACGCTGTGAAGAATATTTCTGGGGAATGTGTTGTATGGCTCGCCCGTATTTCAATTTTAACTTCTTAAATAAAATGTCAAGTTATAATGGCTAGAAGTTAAACGCTTACCGCAGATGAACAAAGTGTTGGATTATATGGAAATTTCTTTATGATATTACTGTGACTTCAATAAATACTTACTCTGAAATCAAACTTCGTGTTAAAATATTTTTTTTAAATTATACGCATTAATATTTTAAGTTGAAATTCTCACATTCATGCTAAAAATACATGATGAATGTTTATTTTCAAATTATTTTGTTTTTTTTTATCAAGTTATCTTCAGTATCATGTCACCAAACCATAAAATATCTTCAAAATCTAGAAAAAAGTTGTTAGCACTTGAACAGCCTTAAAATTGATTTGTGTGCTTTTAAAGCTTTCGCGAAAACGGGCCGAAGGAAACTTCTTCAAACATCGATTAAGAAAGTCTTGGGCAGCCGAGTTTCAAATTTCTTACGTGTAACAACTTGAAATGCCATCAAGTACCGGTATCGATGTGCAGAACTCGTTGACTGTTACATCAGCAACCTACTTGTAGACAAGTACATTTCAGAAAATTAATGCAGTGAAAACTTGCAATCGCAGATAACAAGAAGAGTAAAATGGATCATTATAGCAAGCGGCGTGAACGCGTCGCGCCAACAGTTTTACGATCTCGTAACTTGAAGTGGCCCGAGATGTGCGATAGCGAAAGCCTTCGACTTATTGCGGACCTTAACACTCCGAACTGCTGCTATAAAAGAGGGGTTATAACACAAGCGAGCTCCATTAGTTCTTCTCGCCCGTTAGAACTCCATAACGACGCCTGCTGCGTCGAATGGCTACGAGGAGTTCTGGAAGACAAATGGCGACGAGAACGTCAGCGTGTGACGACTGCCCCGCTACAAGAACACCCCCTCCTTCTTCTTCTTCTTTCTCGATCGTCCCACCAGACGTGAACGATGACCTGCCTGGGCCTTTCTTATCTCCTCGCGAGCAAGATAACGACCTCTTCGAGGAGTCCCTGATTCGCCGGAGCGTAAAATGAGCCAACAATGGCCTCACGTCTCACGGGGCGTGAAAACGATGAGGTTCCGGGTTCGAGTCCAGGGTAAGCCATGGGTGTCTTTGACGGTTTCAGGCGTATGCTAGTTTAGTATGCAAGCCGCCCCCGATGTCAAGAGTTCCAGCGTAAAAATGAGAGTGTTAAAAAATAAAAATCGGGGTATGGCTGTGGATTTTATTTGAATGCGTCTGCCTGAACGGGTACAATTGTCTTTAAGAAATGGGAATGTAATAAAAGTAACGGAATGGATACTTGGCTTTAATAGTTTAAACCGACGGATATAGACAAGATCTTTCGTTCGGCACCAAAAATCAGTGCGATAGCACATCAGAGTCGTGAGATATAAGGCCCGGAAATTTTCGCCCACGCCTAAAATTGCCACCGCGCCTTGCACATGCGCTGCAGCAACTCAAGGACAAGCTCGCATCGTAATCGTACGCCCGATCAAACGAGACGACATTTATTGCGATTGTGTTACAGTGACGTGTGGTGAACCGTTGCAAGTTAAGCTGGCGTTAGCTGTGTGCTGTACCCTGTTGCTTTGCTAGTTTACACTTCCACCACTAAAACGTAGCTCGACAGCTGACGTCACAGGGAGAGTGTAATGGGTCCCTCGCTGCTCGCTTGTGAGTGGTCGGAATGTGTTCAGTTTCCCTGGGCTGCTCGGCGGTTACTGGCTCCTGCTGCGTTCACCGACAATGCACAGCAGTGAGCAAGCACCAGCTTACCTCGCAACACTTCACCGCACGCCACTGTTGTGTTATCAGGTCACCAATGTTACGTTGTCGGAACGGACCGCCCCTGCAAACGTCAAATCGGAGTTTCCTTCCTGGCATGTGTCGGTCCCGATTTTAAAGACGAATTCCCGTCGAAAAGCGCGAAATTGGGAGTTACGATTCCACGATTGTGAATCAGGTCAACCGTTGCTCACGTGTTTCTTTTTCTAGTCCCCGTGTATAAACCAGCTTTGACGGTGAGTTTAGAAAGTCAAGTTGACAAGCCCGTGGGGCAATACACGTGGCGGATCAAGGACTGCGTTCAATTCCCCGAATGTCTGCAGGCTACAACCAAATACACTAGAAACCAGAATCGGTCAGCTCGAATTTTTTTTTTACAACAAGCATGTAGCACACAATTAAAATTACGCACAAAAATATTAAACAGCTCGTAAAATGTAAATTTTCTGTAATCGTACATTATCAGTAATTACTATGAATTCGAAATTACGACGCGAAAACGAAGGATTTCTGCAGAAGGGGAGAAGCCGGGCCTTAAGACGATTCTGTTTCGTGCTCGGCGGCGGGCTGCGAGGGGCTGGGCGCCCTCCTGCGTACACCATGATAAGAAATATCAGTACTAGAGTATATATCGTTATATATACATATATAAAGATAGATACTTCTGTAACTTCCATCATGCCGCTTTCTTTTCATTACTCTCCTGTAAAATGTGTAATGCCTTTGCAATTATCTTTTCTCGCAAAAATTACCTCGGCGATAGTGGGGGAAAAAGCGAGGAAGATATTGGTTAATATTGTAAGACTGTTCGTTATGAACTAAACTTAAGAAATATCTAAGTGTAATAAGTATAAAAAATAACTAACTAATATGCATGGAAAACATTTATTTCAATTACTGATGTAAATAATATAAACACACAAATCGAATGATAATTTTTATTACAACCATTAATGTTTTCTTGCGTGAAGTATTATACACACCATTTAACCAATGGCAGCGAAAGTCTACAGTGTACACTTTTAACAGCTTTGATGAATCCTCACAATACTGTTTCGTTTGCTTTACATAATTATAGGCTTTTTACGGGTAAATGAGCACATTTGAAAGGCCTGCTTAAGATGTACTTTTATCCTAATTTTTTGTCCCTAACGTTTACAATTTACATAGCCATGCGCTTAATGACTTTATTCATGCGTCAATCAATTGAAAACGTGAAATTGTTGGAAACCTAAATGTGTTTTCAAATGTGAATTAGTACTCCAAGCGTACAAAGCAAAGAACCCCCCCAGCGGAATTGCCATTAATTTAAGCATTACAGTCGCAACACAACGTCAAAACTTAAACCTGTTTTAATTCATTCGCTGCCAACTTAACAGACAGCGTGCATATCATTGTATTACCTGCATCGCCTTGTTTGTGCGAGTGAAGATAAGAGAATGTGGTTGACCTTGCGGGCGACTGACATTCACAGCTGATAGCACACACTACACAGCCGCTTTTGAGACTGTTTACTTAAAGCGTATACGCGTTATATTACAGCGTTTTTTTCCACGCAGTTATTCGGCAACGTCGCGTTACCAACCACCAACGACCAGATAGACCGTGCTCCACGGCTCCTGGGGTAGAAGAATGTGTGTGTTAGAACGTGTCGATGTAAACCCAGGGACTTCGACAATGCAAGAGGGAATAAGTGCAAGCAGTTTATACATCACCAGTTACTGTACCGATACCATATCCAACGTGCGCAGGGTCTCAAGAACACAGACTTCCTTCCCAGATTGGATTTCTGCCAGCAGATACAACACCAGCAAGCCCTAGACCCCCAGTTTTTTTAACAGTGCGGTCAGTCCTAATGCAGTGAAACAGGCACGGCATCAACAAACGTTCTCGTTCAATGTCTGGGTAGGAATACTCGGCGACCGTCTAATTGGGCCACATTTTACACCGCAGAGGCTAAACGGCTAATGGTGCCTGCGCCTTCCGCGGGACGATCTTCCAACGTTGCTCGACGATGTGCCGTTGCAGCAACGCCAACGGATGTGGTTCATGCAAGATGGTGCACCAGCACATTTCCCCTTCTACGTGAAAGAAGATATCTAAACATACGCTATGGTGGATATGTAGAGGAGGACCTGCAACGTGGCCTCAAAGATCACCGAATTTAAATACGTTGGATTTTTGTGTATGGGGTTATGCCAAAAGCGCAGTTTACAATACAGCAGACATTGCCACGCCTGAAGAATTGCAGAATCGGATTGCACAGGCTTTCCAGCAAATGAAGAATGATCCCGGATTGCTCGAGCGCATTCGCGGGACTTTGCGGAGACGACTAGACAGATGCATTCAAGTGCATGGTCAGAATTTTTAACACCTACTGTAAACGTCTTCAGTTAACATGTTCATAACTGTACTGCACCTTGTGTATCCACAGGCGTCACTGTTGTTCAACTCAAACCGTTGCTTTTGTGTATGTTCAATCACACTTCTGTGTTGCTGAAGCTACAATTATGACTCGTACTGTCTCGTGATTGATACATTTAACCAAAGTGTCACTGTTTTTGTTGGCATTCGTACTTAGTATTAAGTGCGCCCCAACCAGCACACAACAGACATCTCGTAAACGGGTTCAATTCCCGACCGGTTCACTCCGGATTTTCGCAAGTGTGAATCGTGTCGAAAGATGCCACTGGTCGGCGGGTTTTCTCGGGGATCTTCCGTTCCCCCCGCTATTTAATTCCATCGCTGCTCCATACTCACCTCAATCACCATGATCGGCTCTCAAGACCTCGCTGTTAAGAACCGACCAAATATTTTCATTCACTCACTCACTCTTGCATATTTGACTACCACTTCTGAAGCAACCTATATATTTGAATGTTTGCGTAGACACCGAGAAAAAATATAGTTAAAATAATAAATTCTCTACAAAAGATACAGTGTAATATGTGTTCTGATAACGTCAATGCTTGCTGTTACTCTAATGACATACGTGATTATTATCTTTAATATAACGAATTATTTACTCTAGCGGGTTTCACGTGAGAAAATAGTAAAAATAGTGTTTCACCACATCTATATATTATGTCGCCGCTACCATTTTAAGATACGATCTTAACTGATGCTGTCACCACCAAATTGGGTAACCCAAAATGTATTTAATATTTTTCCTTTGATATGTTGACATTTTAATCTGTTAAGGGCTCACTGAGAGAAAGGTTTGTTCCTGCCAACGAAATACTTGTTTGTGTAGGGCCAAATAATATATTTAATAGACCTGACAAAATATTTTGTTGTGGAAACAAAACTTGTATAGAAACCAAATTGATTTGGTTAATCTAACAAAATACACGCATGAGTAAAAAAAAAAACCTCTCTGCTGGGCTAAAAAAATTAGGCTGTCAACAATATATGTAGTTGAATCTACTATATATAAACACTTCACAGAAATTTTGGGATATACATAAAGAAAGCAAAAAAAGTATGGAATATACATAAAGAAAGCATAGCCGTTAGAAGTTACCAACGGTGCCGGTACAAAAACTTGATATTGGAAGTGTTTCTAACTCAAAAACATTTTTCCAATATCACAGACAAACAAACACCACAGAACAACAAAAGTAACTTAATGTTGTCTCTGACTAGCAAGGGTTTCTTCCTTCCCACTGCAGCTTAGTACCGTGTACGACCTCCACGTGCACTGTACAGGTCCCTAACACGCCGTGGCATGCGTGTAACCAATGAGCTGATGTCATCTTCCTGGACGGAGGTCCCATTCCATCTGGGCAGCTCTCATGAGATCTGGAAGTGTTTCTGGAGGTTGTGGACTACTATAAACTGCTGTTTTCAGCTTGTCCCAGGCGTGACCATTGCGTTAGTGCGCTCTTTGTTGATCACAAAAGAACTGCAACTCCTAACACCTAAACCGCACAATCTTCCAAACTTTTTGCGAGGTGTATGTTTGCTTGGTCACCCATTTGATTGCCTTTGTCCGAGACTACAGCTCCAGAGTTTGTTTGTATTTCTTTCGACAATTAGGACAGTAACATTGTTCGTTGGTTCATTTATTTATGCTTAATAATAGTATAAAAATCATAATCAATTAAGTTCAACAGGAAACTAAAAATTAAAGCTGTAAAAATCGATATTTTCTTAAGTACGTTGTCCAGCATATGTAATGTATGTATTCAAAAACGTTCCCGTTACTCACAACAAAATAATTTGGTTTCAAAAACAAAATATTTCATTGCTCCTATACAAACATATTATTTGGTTGCGCCAAACTAATTTCTGTTCTATTCAACAAAACCCTTTTCTCGGTGCTGTTCACGGTAAAGTGACCACTGGGAATTTTTTTAAAGCTCTGCTGAAGATCTACTTTTCTCTTAGCTTTGTATCTTTCCGCTTTATGTAAAATGTGTATTGCCGTGGGCCTCACTATTTTATTTATGCGTCTGCAAAAATAGCACATGAAATAGCTAGGAACTTGCGTTGCCAATGTGCGAATTCGTAATCTTAATGTGCTCAAAGAAAAAAAAACACCCAAGTTGGTTTGCCGCTAGTTTGAAAATAGCACTCACAATACAATCTCCAAGACTTGGAACAGTTTTACGTAATTCGCTGCCCGACTTAACTGGGAGCCGACATGCCGTTGTGCAGGGGAGCACACATGAAGTTAACGGGCAGTGACGTTTCTCAAAGGTTGCTTTCAAAAGCGCTCACTTTACCGTGAACAGTCTACGCTGTACCGGGTTCTTCTCGCGTCTTACATTTGCACTTGGAGGTCGCAGGCCTGGATGCTGTTCGACTCGGCTTTCTCTCGCCGCAGAGTCGATGGCACCAAGCGGGTCCGGCGTTCGCGAAGAGTGGCTGGGAATGACAAGGTCGCGCGTAATGCACTTGCGGCGAGATAATGCGAGGGGGCGTGGCAGCCGTTTGTGAAAGTGACTTCGGGCGGGTGTAGTTGCGATCACGATCAGATCGAGCTCGAGTGCTGGAGTCACGCGGTGCGTGCCGAGAAACGTCGAGACGCCTTATAGCTGTTACTCGGCGCGGCCTGAGAGTTGCTTATCTTATCACTGCGGCGTGCAGATTATAAGCTGATGTGTGTTGATGTTTCCCTTCTCCAAGTCTTGAAGAGGCAGCTCGGATATATCCTGTTTTAGCAGACCACGAGGCATGCTTCATCGTTCACATTATACACTGTAAAAATTATTTTATGCTTTTGCAAAAAAAGAATCCCTGGAATCCCTGTTGTCAAAACATGTATTTTATCTTTCGTTATTGAGAAGTGGAAATAATTATTTTGTGCGTGTTTGTACTCGAATACGACTGTGGTAAATAATTCGAAAAAAAAAACTTGTGAATTATGTTAATTGAGGAAAAAAAATAGTCCTAGACTTGAACTACCATCCCTTGTGTGTGGTATAACCTCCAAGGCATTTACCACACTGCAAATTTATCTTACAATGCATGCTTCTCTTTTCACTGCAATATACGAATGTGTAGCAATAACTCAGGAAAGAAGAGAACAATGTCACTTTTGGGAAGAATTGAGGTTAGTGATCTAGAGAACTGCCATATTTCAGAATGACATTAAATGTCTGCAGGCGGTTTGCTTGTTTCCCATAGCTGCAGTTTCATAATGCGGAATACACTCATGAGCAGTTGAATTAGGGATACCTGCCTAATAGCGTGTAGCTCCATCTCTCGCTGCGACGACGGGGACGATGCAGTGCAGCGTGGATTTCACAAGTCGCCGGATGTGGTCAGGCGTCACATTGATCACTGACCGCTGCACAGCTTCCCACGACAGGCAAAGGTCATTCGAGCAGCGCGCGGTCTGGTCAGAGAGTTGTGCACCCGAGGCTGCTCGAAGACGATCTCGTATCTCCCTTGCTGTTGAGGTATTGTTCCGGGATACGTTAGTTCTCACACAGTAGTTCTGAGCAGGTGTTGTGAAACTCTGGGGACCAGATCGTGGTCGATCATTAGCATCACAAGTCTCTATACCGGGTTATTCTAAAATCACGGGACAAACATTGAGGGGTGGTAGAGCTCACTAAAACAAACAATTATTGAATAGGGATAAATGGGCGTAAGTGACGCGTTGAGGCACAAACACAGAAACATAAAACATTAACGGAAACATAAAATGTTCATTAGCAGCATACGAAACGAGTGATTCCGTATAGAAAATGTTAAAGCAGTTGCTGGAAATGCATCCACCAACAGTCACGCATGCTTGGTGACCTCTACATATGGCGTGATTGGCTGACAATGGTGGCGCGCGTGAAATACCCGGCGTATTTGAATATGTTCGCCAATCACTCCACCGACGCTACCAAGCTTGCATTACTGTCGGTGGTAGCAATTGTGAGCAATTATTATAAACATTGCTGTAAAAAAGGCACTTAGCGGCGACGTTGTAAATTAACACTGTGTTGCATTTCATGTGTTATTTATGTGTTTGTGCCTCAACGCGTCACTCCCGCCCGTATATTCCTATACAATAATTGTTTTTTTTAGTGAGCTCTACCACCCCTCAATGTTTGTCCCATGGTTTTAGAATCATCCTGTATATCGCCTCCAGATCCTAAACACGCCACTTTATGGCACACCCACAATTACAGCAATCGTAGGTTTTACAACACCACTTTGAACGATAGAAACGATCTTAGCACGTTGAAACTTTGTTATTGTGTCCCGTGGGACATGATCCGATCACTTGTGTAGTCAAGTTCTTACTACCTGTCTCCACATCGCTGAATGAAAACAAGCCGACATTCGTCTGTCACAGAGACAGCGCACCAAGAGTGAACTACAGTCAAGTGGGACACACATATTCCAACAAAAACGCTAGAAAATTGCGTAAGCATTATTCTATAAATGCATCCCGTGTAATAAAGCTGGAACATTCATGACTTTTCGTTTGGTGCAAAACTTTTTTTTGAGCAGTTTATATAGTTTTTGTACGACTTACAAATCTTTTCCTGCAGTGCAGGTCGCGAAACGATATGCAGAACTTCAGCAAAATACTTTGTATTAAAAAATGGTAAAATATTTTTAATTGCTTCTTCTTACGAATGGCATTTTATACTCAATTTCATTAAAGTTCACTAAATTCTGACAGTTATAGAAATGTAGGGTGGCGACAATGTATCCTTCTGCCACAGATGTTCCATCTATGAAGCAAACGAAGTATGTAAACAAATTGTACGATCAATGTAGCTTACCAATGCAGCTTATTTTATGCTGCTGTGACCCTGTTTATTTTATTGCGGATGGGTGTGATTGGCAGATACTTTAGTTTAACGTCTTTCATGAGACATTTTTTGCAGTTCTTCTTACGAGGCTGTATCATTTTGAATTACATATTGTCTTAATGGACCAGTCGAAAATTTTGTTCGTACGGAAGTAAGATTTAAATTATTATAACCTGTTAAGTTTTAACCTCACTGAAAGAATAAAACGCGATAATATTATGTTTTTCGTACCGATGCGAATAATAAACACTTTCCGTGTGCACGTAAATATTTTTTTGCGAAGTTAGCCTTACACTTGTTCATTTTCCATTTCACTACAAAACAGCTTTGAATTGGCTGTTTTCTAAAACACGTACATTTCAAAAATTCTAATAACCGTCGCGAAATACTTTATTTACAAAACACATTAACTTGCTGTTGGTAATTCCTATTTGCAACTCCTGAACACATGTTGTTCTGTAGCAATTCTTGGACACGTTTGTTTACCACTGATACGAAATAATTTGCAGAATCATTCATTTAATACGACATTTCACCGGATTCCCGAAACTAATAATTTGCGGAACGAAACTACACGTTGGCGTTTCATAAGGGTAACGAAAATTGCAGACCAAGCCATACACGAGTCGATAATATTACATTTCACACAAGAAAACGCACTTAAAATGCACCCCTACAGTCAACTATGCTTAATTAAAGTAAATACAGAAATCATTAACTACCTTTATGATATTCCGATAACACCAGTAAGGTACGCACATAATGTGAAGAAAAATATCACATGCCCAATGGCGTTCACAAGAGCTGAAAAGGTTTCACTGTTCGTTACTGTCTGCATACTCCGCCATAATGTTTAAACATGATTTAAACCAATTCGCTGAAAGCAAAAAAAAAAAAATGTACGCTACTTTAAAAACACGATTTAAACCACAAATTTTGTAAGTATAATTTATGTTTTGAACTACAACTTTTAGTTCTGAGTACTCTTATCCTCCTTAATCATCATCAATATCGCCAACATAAGACACGTCCTGCAACACATCAGCTGATACAATGCTTTGCAAACGAGAGCATTTGCCGTGTATATTGTGTGTAGGTTTGTCTCACTGTCTGTCAGAGTTTTGTCTACTTATATGAAATACAGCATAGAAACGTTACACGTGTGTAGACAAGTATAAGCTCTTTAATTTTTTTTTCTGAAGCGTATTTTTTCTGAGTGAAAGATGGCCAAAACTTGCGTTTTCTGCCATCAAATTTAGGTGTGTCTATTCCGATGCAGAAGCCTGAAAGTAATACAGTGATGTGCAGTACACGTTTGTCTTAAGTGTTACGTCGTACAGTGATGGATCGCTGCAGGAAGTCTCTCAAATGACGTGTTGACGACGAGGGGATGAGACAGTTGAAGCGCGTTCCTGGGATACCCTTAGCGCTCTCGCTCATGTAGGCCCCGTACAGGCAAAATATATTCAGCCCACTCAGTTGGTCAAAACCAACTATGGTATTTATTTTTCCCACCATAGACTGCGAAGTATACTCTCATCCTACAAAATTATTACATCGCATGAAGCGTCACAAATCACGCGAAAAGTTTTTTTTAGAAAATAGGTGATGTTCATACAGGTCCTTTCACAGTGCAATTTCTGTAAGTTGACACTGCGCACTCAACGTGTACTAAACTACGTAAAAAAAAGGTTTTCCATCACTTGAGCTTGTTGTTTCGGAGAAGACTTAACCAAAGCAAATGTCAGTGAATTGTTGAACACAATAAGTCGTTGAAAAATAAACTTTTAATGCACTTCGCGACCACACGCAGCTCGCGGCACTCGAAATCACTTCGGCATGACAATGGCAAAATTCATGAAAACAGTCCTGTCATGTCGTTATCACCGGTCATGACCTCCACGTGCAGTGACAAGGTCGCGGACACGTCGTGGCAAGCTGCAAACGCGACCGTCCAGCATTTCTTGAAGAAGGAGGTCCCTTTCCTCAACAGCAGCCGGGATTAACCCTCTTGATTGTTTCAGGTGGGTCCAGACATTGGTAATCGCGCATTTTAATATCCCCCACACTAGTTTCTGGCAATATATATCGGGTGACGTTGCTGGCCAATGCATTCGTGTGATGGACGCTTCCTGCAATAAGTTCTGCACGATCCGTTCTCGGCGTGGACGAGCATTATCGTCCATTTCGGCGCGAGAAGCACGCACGACATGCCCGAGAACCTCTTCCACACATATCGCTGGCCTATTATGATTTTGTGAATGTGCGCGAGTGGCGTGCGTCTACCAAGAATTATTCCTGCCTAGAGAATCACACTGCCGTCACCATATTGGATGGACGTCGCGGACGTACTGCTGCCTTGCTGTAGATCCACGTTCGCGCCACGCACTTGCAGACCGTGAATCAGGACACACACACACACACACGGGTCTCGTCTGTGGAGCGTGACGTCCCAGTCGAGATGTGCGCGCCTCCTGGCTAATCTCTCAGTTCAATGACGACGTGACAGAGATGGACAGCTCGTGTGCTTGTAGGCACGTTCGTGTTCCTGGCGAAGCCTGCTCCTCACAGCCTAAGTCGGACCTTGCGCTCCATTCGCTCGACGAAGATCTCGCCGCAGGTCGCGCTGCTGTAGTGGCACGAGGGCGACCACCGTACGTTACGTGTTTCCCGGTACTTTTGACGCATGCGTCTTGGCATCACTTCGGCTGACCCCCGAGCAGGACAGCTACACCTCCCTTCGTGAACGTCCCGCCCCTCCACAAGGGTGACAATCTGCGATCGCTGGATCATTGTCAGTGGTGTGCTACACAAACCTGATTGCTTAAGATGCTCTGCCAGCACTACCAGGCATCGGCAGTTCGACACGCCAGCAAGCCTACGCTGCCGCAGTGCAATTGCTGTCGTGATTAGCAGTGCACGATAACATTGTGCTAGTGGATGGGGTATGTTCCGGATATAACGTGACTGTCGGGTGTTAACAAATACTGTAAATACGAGTTAATGCAAAAAAAAATATTTGCGCAGTATATTCAACCGGTTTATGTCATGATAAAAATTTGATATATCTCAGCTAAATTAATTTTTGCGAAGTAAGTTACTCAAATTTTGGTACTCATCCCAATAATATTGTGCTCGAATTATTAGATAGTATCGGAAATAAAGAGTAAGTGCCATGTTTTAATTGTTTCTTATTGCAAATGTAAATTGAACTAATATAAACTGTGTGTCGAATAATATTACGTGTTTTCTGTTCCAGGTAAAAATACTAAAGATGTCAAAGCAGCATCCCGATACGAAGTATAACATGCCACCGAACACCAAGGAATAAATTCTACCATGCTAGCTTGCATATTAGCTATGGGCGCACGTCTGATGCAAGCTTGTAGTGAGTACGGTAGGCTGGTATCCAGTCAATGAGAATTAAGGCTGTTCAGGAACCAATTTTTTCCAATGTTTTGAAGACATTTTACGGTTTCTTGACATGGTATTAATTGTAACTTGACTAAAATACTTATTTGTTTAAATAAATGAAGACAAATATTGATTCTCACAAATTTCAAAAGGTTATTTTAACACAAAGTTTGGTGTAAGGTAAAGTGCTTATTGAAGTAACTTTTTTTCAATGCGACACTTGGTTTATCTGCCGTAATGTTTTAAATTGTAATGATTATTACTTAAAATTATTTTCTCAGAAGATATAAAGTACTGACAAACCGCACAATAAATTTCCAAGGACCATTATTGATGGCATACTAGTAACATGATCATTTAATTTTGTCTGTAGCCAAACGTACTGATTTTGTTTGATTTTGAAATATTTACGGAAAATATGTGGGTTTACAAATCCTTTACTTCGTTGTATTAATTTGTGAAAAGTCATTTCCCCCATAGTTATACTTTTTTCAGGCTATTATTTCATATCACGATGTTAAAAATGTAGTTGAAATCTATCCAGTTCGCAAAATGCCGATAACAGACGGGCGTGGTACCGAGGTGGCGCAAAACCAGGAAAACCAAACGGGGAATAGCAAAATGGAAAATCAAAACCTCCGAAAAACAAAAACTAAAAGAATGTGCCGCCGCCACGCCAAGGGCCGTACAACAATCTTCCTACGAGTGGCTGGAATCTACTTGTACTAAATTACAGTAAAACTAGCTCAAATAACCAAGAAGCGCGCGTGTCGGTTACTAAGCGTCAATATTAAATGCCCATAAAATAATCACAAAGACTGTACATACCTTGGTTCGTGCCGCGCTGCGTGATGACGAACAAACATCAAACCAGCAGAGGTGTAGCATGTGGAAGGCCTCGTGGAGAAGTCAACCTCAAAACGCCGCGCGCCAGTGTGTGTATGTGTGTGTGTGTGTGAATGTGTATGTGTGTTTGTATGTTCTCTCTCTCTATCTTTATCTTTCTTTTTCTCTCTCTTTCTTTCTTGGTCTTTCTAACATCATCTCTCTTTATCTTTCTCTCTCTTTCTCTCTCTCTTTCTCTCTCTCTCTCTTTCTTGCTCTCTCTGTATGTATGTGTGTGTATATGTGTGTATGTGTGGTTGTGGAGCGGGTGGGTGTGTGTGTGTGTATATATATACACACACACCCCCAACCGCCTTCCCAGCGTACAGCAGCACGTCGGAAATCGTAGTAGAAGGAAGGGGGCTACAGGTAACTACTGGAAGAGCCAGCAGGGGCTCGCACACTAGGCGGAACAGCCGAAGTTTTAGTGTTCAGTCTTCCATCGCCAGGCCGCGCGATAAGTCGCGCCGGCGGCATAATTTGGGGTGTTCGACAAACAAGTTCACTTATGCTCCCGCCCAATCAGAGTGCCAGTTCTTCTTGCAAATGAAGGCGGGAATAATTATAACGTGCGTACGCTAACGTTGCAAGCCCTAGCGACGAACATTCATCTGTCTACAGTTCTCGGACAGTGCAAAAGGTAAATTAGCACGTCGAGTGCTACCGAAGTCATAAAATGCCACCTGGGTTAGACATATTTGAAGCTTACGTTTACAATGTTACATCCTCATTCTTTTAATGTCATAATAATGATACATCAACACTTCTCATGAAGTTTACTACAACGTGATATTACCTGGTAGCACTCAGAAATGTAGATTGCTCTAAAAACGAAAAAGATGGGAAGAAAAAAGCTGTTGGTTTACACGCTTTTATACCGGCATTATGTTGGCTGACTGTCGGTCAGTAATGAACGTTCTACAGTACAGTGTAGTTCCCAGTGTAGTGTGAACCAATACAACCGTTGTGTGGCGTGTGGTGAACTGTTGCAATGTAAGCTGGCGTTAGCTGTGTACTGTACCCTGTTGCTTGCAGGTTCACACTTCCACCACTAAGACGTAGTCCGCCAGCTGACGCCACAGGTCCTTTGCTGCTCGCTTGTGAGTGGTCGGAGTACATTCAGTTTCCCCGAGGATGCACGGTGGTTACTGGCTCCTGCTGCGTGCACCGAGAATGTACAGCTGTGAGCAAGCACCAGCTTACCTCGCAACACTTCACCACACGCCACTGGCTGTAATGCAGAGACCATCAGAACCATCAGGGCTGGTGTTCCTGCATTCGTATAAATGTATTTGCCACTCACTTCTTGCTCGCCTTCGGTGTGGGAAAATCTGTACCTCACTTAGAGCGTTAATTCAGCAACGCTTTTTTATTTTGGCAGGACCGTGTAACAAGGGTATACGTATTCATATGTGTAGCGAGAGTGGCAAAGGGGGAATGCGGCCTTTGTACGCTCCCACTTCATAGATAATAAATATTAAATCACGGAAACCATTAAGTAAAAAAAAATTAATGATTCACGAGTCTTAAAATTTACATTCAAAAAATATCTCGGGCTGATTTGGCAACAAGCCAGACATCACGATATTTTGTGTATTCTAACTTCAGTTAATTGTTCACAGGCCGATGGTCCAGTTTTACCACAGACCAGGTAGCACGGGATTCGGTCGTCGTTTTCTTGCAAGTTGGTTATTGGCTTAAATTTCCCCAGGGTATGCCTTAGAACTCTGCCGTCAGATCGAAAAAGAGGGTTAAATGTCTGCGTGTTTGAAGTCTCGCTTGCCCTCAAAATAACTTTTCAAAATTTCCGGGTCTCTTCTTATCGATATTTCTTGCGTGAAAGTAATTTTATGATATCTTTTAAATTCATTAAGTTTTCCTCAAAGACTGATTTGTACCCCTGTTTGCAGTTCTGGTTACGCAGAAGGACAGGGACGTAACATTTATATGCGTTAAAGCGTTCGGG